>MU868578.1:41684-62053 GCA_036418205.1 Ostertagia ostertagi
GGACGTGGACATTTTATCGACATAACCAGCCTAGCTTGATCAGATTCTTGGCGAATGGTGCATTTTGTTGTTGATACCAAGGAGACCAGAATTCATTCAATGACCGAAACCTTAGGCATTTCGAACACTGTAGAAGAAAGATAAGTGTAGAAGCCCAATTATTATAGTGAGCATGTTTCATTCTAATTTTGAGGCTAACAGCATAACCCTATTCACCGCTAAATTATCAGAATTCAGGAGAAATGCTCAGTGTTTACAGGGCTATGTGTGATAAAACCTGGAGAGCCCGCGGAACCTTAGGTCATGTGATGCGCGCGATACCGGGCGGAGCAAAGCTGGTCTCCTTATATTATACTAAAGCTATTCTCTTGATTTTTTGTGCATTGCGTGCGGAAAGCGAGGTTGCGCATTTGTCGGTCTCTCTACCCCGATCAGCAACAACACATACTTGTCTTATTCTGCAGCTTGCTCACTCATTATGTAATGCACGTTCAACACAAAACAACGAACAATTTATCTAGTGACCTTTCGACGATAATCATTTCCTGCACACTAGAAATTCATAAGGCAGAACGGGTTTGCAGTTCGCAGTCTCCCAAGTAGATTCGTAGGATCCATTCGCATTCGTAAATATCTGCAATACTGTCATTAATTAGCAATAAGAGGCAAGTAGTGTATACATTTTCTATCGTGGTATGAGCGCATGCTTACAATAAAATTTGAGCAGAATTGCAGATTACAGGAAATATCTCGAACTTGAGTTTTCGTTCTGAACTGATGTGAGTGGAATGTAAGGGTGAGTCATGTAACGACAAGGTTGGACTTCGATATGCGCGGTTTTCGCAGAGACCTTAATCTGGGTAACTGTGGAAATCGTGTCGAGTAAGTGGGCGCATCTTGCGTCTTAACGCTCCTAGAAAAGAACGACTCTTATTAGGAGCGAACGAGGAACAGAAAAGTGAAAAAATGCTGCCTAGAATCAGCAGGACATTCTTGCGCTCCAGCACGCTGTCGCTTCGCTTACTTCGGCCTTTTGGAGCGTCTTGCTTGGAAAAATCGCCGAAAGTAACCCCTTCCTGGTGAACTTCAACTTTCCGCATAGAGAAGTGTTTCAAAAAATAAAGACGAGTTCAGGAAAGCTCCCTGTTTCTACGATGCATCAAGAGTTTCTTACAACCTCATCTTACTTCAAGAGTTGGAAACGTCGAGGATTCGTCGAAGAGTTTAAGGTTTACATGCGAGATTTCACTCTTCGTATGGCTGCAGCTTCCTGCGTTTGAAATGTTTTGAGGATGGCAGACAAACGCTGTGAATTAAAAGACTCGTGTTTCTTGAAAGGCACTGCAGCTGTTTTGCACATTTTCTAGTTCGTAAAAAATCTGCGTCGTAGCGGACTTTCCGAGCCACTCGAAAACTCTGCTCCTCCATCGCCGGAACAACGAACGTCTTCAAAATCTCTGAATTTGCTTCTACAGTACTCGCCGTTTGAAATCGAAAATTCACGCGAATAACGCGAATCCTCGTTAATTTCGTGAATTCGTTATAACTCGGTTCAAAATTGAGCTTTCGAAATCCGAAATAATTCAGCTCGTCGAGTTCTATAAGAATATGCTTTTAAACTTTTAAAAAGCCCTACTTCAGATTGCGCCATGCACTCGAGCTTTGGCTCGAGAAAAAATTGTTTGAATGTGGTGCGCATATAATCCCGCTTATGCATCATGATCGTTCTTCAGAGAGATGGGTCTCAGCAGTTGCTCCCAGAACGCGCCGCGTATTCAACATCGTCCATTGTATTGTGAATGGATCGATTGCTTTTTTCCAGATTTCATGGTCCCTATTCCATAGCGGCGCGTTAAATGACTTAACACGTAGTGACCTGCGCTCAACATCTCCTCCTCTCGTGTTCAAATGGAAATCATAGATCAATTCTCGGCAGGACAGTTAGCCTATTTGGTGAAATTTTCCAATGTTTGAGCGAAGGTTTTTCCGAAATCTGAGGAGGTAGCGGGGAAATTTCTTCACAGTTGTAGAGTACGCTTACTTGTGTGTAGGAATAAGATCACACACTTGCTTGCAGATGACCGCTCCCTGCGTGCTGTGGCCATGAACATGCCTCCTCGTCATGCCCTAGCCTATTTGGTGAAATTTTCCAATGTTTGAGCGAAGGTTTTTCCGAAATCTGAGGAGGTAGCGGGGAAATCTCTTCACTGTTGTAGAGTACGCTTACTTGTGTGTAGAAATAAGATGACATACTTGCTTGTAGACGAGCGCTTCCGCCGTGCTGTGGCTGTGAAAATGCCTCCTCGTCATGCCCTTGTGAAAATCAGATTTTTTTTTGCATTTCCAGATGAACTCGCAGAACTGAAATGTGCCCGTGCCCCGCCCGAATTCCCCGTAAAAATGCTATCGAATGATATCAACTCCCCCATTGAAACCTTGTTTTCAACCTTCAGGCATTTCCATTGCGGGGATGAGCACTTCACGTCCACGTACTACCCGGCCCCAAAATCTTACAGTTTCATTTTTCGTCGAAACTTTGCCTATTGGGGTAATTTGATGCCCTGATTACGAATATGACATTCATTTTTGATGCTGGTGTCATTTGGCGCCAATTGGCGCCAAAGACGATTTCGCGTTTTTTTCGTTTTTTCGTTATAAATCGGTTTAAAATCAAGATTTTCAAAATCTGAGAACAGCCTTGAACTCATAGCGTTCGAGATCTATAAGAATCCGTCCTAAAGTTTTCTAGCGGCACTACACTGGATTGCGCCATGCACTCAATTTTCATCTCAAAAAGTAGTTGCTCGCATGTGGTGTGTATCTAATCCCGCTTATGCGAGCTGACCGCCACACAGAAAGAAGGGTCTCAAAACATACCCCAGGATGCGCCAACTACTCAATGTCAATCAAATACTTTATGTTCGAAATCTACTATTCCATTTCGTTTTTTCAGAGCAAATACGCTTTACACGTGTTCCCTCTGCTCTCAATATCCCATACCTCTATATCGAAGTAATGATCTTTGAACAGTTCTCAGCAGGCATGGTGGGCCTATTATGTGACATTTTTCAGAGGAGATGTTTTGCAGAAAGCTGTGAAGATAGCGAAGAATTTCCTTCACTGTCGTAGACTACGGTCACTTGTCTGTAGGAATTACATGGAAAACTTGGTCGCAGGTGAGCGTTCCTTCCGTGGTGTGACCCCAAACATCACCTCCTCGTCATGCCCTTGTGAATGATCAGATTTTTTTGGTTTTCCAGATGAACATAGAAGACTGAGATGTGCACCATTCAATTCCCCATAAAAAATACTGTCGAACGGTATACAACTCACTTTCTGGAGAACATCTAGTTTACCTGCCACTAGATCCATTTTGTGACATTTCCCAATTTTCGAAGGGATGTTTTGAGGAAATTCGAGAAGGGAGGGACGAACTCTCTTCCCTATCGTAGAGTAAGTTTACTTGTATGTTGGAAAAAGATGATACACTCGGGCTTGAGCGAGTGTTTCTTCCCTGGTGTGGCCTCAAACATCGCTCTCCGTCATGCCCTGAAATAAAAACCAGATTTTTTGGTCTTCCAGGTGGCTCTACGGAGCTGTGGTGTACACCATTCGATTCTCCATGCAAAATGCTATCTATGAGTGAGAGCTCACGTGACAGCCGATGGCCTTTCTCGGTAGCTGGCGGGCAGCCCGATCGATACACCGCTATGCGTGTCGAAAGTGCGTGGGAAAGTCATCACGCACCGCGCACGTGAATAGCACGTGGGTGGCCAGGGCTGAGGAAGGCGATCGGCGATAAGGAAAAGGCGATGAAAAAACGAAAGTTTCAAGTGGGAACTGAGATGTATATCGTTCGAATCGAACGGTGCACATCTCAGTCTTCTATGTTCATCTGGAAAACCAAAAAAAATCTGATCATTCCACAAGGGCATGACGAGGTGTGATGTTTGGGGTCACACCACGGAAGGAACGCTCACCTGCGACCAAGTTTCCATGTAATTCCTACAGACAAGTGACCGTAGTCTACGACAGTGAAGGAAATTCGTCGCTGCCTTCACAGCTTTCTACATAACATCTGCTCTAAACATGGAACATGTCACAAAAAATGGGGCGAGGTGTGATGTTTGGGGCCACACTACGGAAGGAACGCTCATCTTCGACCAAGGTTTTCCATATAATTCCTACAGACAAGTGACCGTAGTCTACGACAGTGAAGGAAATTGTTCGCTATCTTCACAGCTTTCTGCAAAACATCTCCTCTGAAAATGGAAAATGTCACATAATAGGCCCACTGCCTGCTGAAACTGTTCAAAGATTCCACTTGATATACAGAGGATGGGATATTGAGAGCAGAGGGAACACGTAAAGCCAGTAAGCGCTTAAAAACGAAATGAAGATCTAAGAATTCGGAAAATAACATTCATCTAATCTCACAATGTAGTGGATTAGATTGGCGCATCCTGGGGTATGTTTTGAGACCCTTCTTTCTGTGTGGCGGTCAGCTCGCATAAGCGGGATTAGATACACACCACATGCGAGCAACTACTTTTTGAGATGAAAATTGAGTGCATGGCGCAATCTAGTGTAGTGCCAAAACTAGATGTTGGACGGTTCTGTAGTCTCGAAAAGTAGTTCCCAAGGCGTTCTAGATTGTTGAAAATCTGGTGTTTTAAGCGATTTATACGACAACGAAAAAAACCGCGAATGCCATTTTGGCGAATTGGCGCAAATGCACAGCATCAAAAATGAATGTCATATTCGTAATCAGGGCATCGAATTACCCCAATAGGCAAAGTTTCGACGAAAAATGAAACTGTGAGATTTTGGGGCAGTAACAGTGGAACAGTGAGTGCCCAATCGGCAATAGGGGAAGGCTGAAAACGGTGAAAAACCAAAGTTTCAACTGGGAGGAGTAATGCATATCATTCGATAGCATTTTTCACGGGGAATCTAACGGGGCACATTTCAGTTCTGCGAGCTTCATCTGGAAATGCAAAAAAATCTGATCTTTTCACAAGGGCATGACGAGGAGGCATTTGTTCACAGCCACAGCACGGCGGAAGCGCTCGGCAAGCAAGCATGGTGGGAGCGCGTGGTGGTTTGTGATGGTATCCGTACCCTAAGTAGCGTACTCTACAACAGTGAAGATTTTCCCTCTACCTCTCAGATTTCGGAAAAACCTTCGCTCAAACATTGGAAAATTTCACCAAATAGGCTAGGGCATGACGAGGAGGCATGTTCACGGCCGCAGCACGCAGGGAGCGGTCATCTGCAAGCAAGTGTGTGATCTTATTCCTACACACAAGTAAGCGTACTCTACAACTGTGAAGGAATTTCCCCGCTACCCCCTCAGATTTCGGAAAACCTTCGCTCAAACATTGGAAAATTTCACCAAATAGGCTAACTGTCCTGCTGGAAAATGATCTATGATTTCCATTTGAACGGAGAGAGTTGTTGAGCGCAGTCATGTTTATTTTGAGTCATTTAACGCGCCGCTATGGAATAGGGACCATGAATCTGAAAAAAAGCAATCGATCCTTTCACAATACAATGAACATGTTGAATACGCGGCGCGTTCTGGAGCAACTACTGAGACCCATCTCTCTGAAGAAAGATCATAATGCATAAGCGGGATTATATGCGCACCACATTCAAACAATTTTTTCTCGAGCCAAAGCTCGAGTGCATGGCGCAATCTGAAGTAGGGCTTTTTAAAAGTTTAAAAGCATATTCTTATAAACTCGACGAGCTGAGTTCAACGCTTTTTTTAGATTTTGAAAATCTCAATTTTGAACCGAGTTATAACGAATTCACGAAATTAACGAGTTCGCGTTTTCGCGTGATTTTCGTTTTCACGGCGAGTACTGTAGTATTGGTCATATCGATGTGTGAAGAAGATTACTTGGCGCAAATACGCCTCCGAGTTGGTATGCGCCATTGAAGCGAACTCTCTCGGGTTCGTCTGATAGGTGTTTTAGCTACGTGACAACTTGTTTGAAACCAGAAGGTGCTTCCAGTCTGATAAATTGAAATATACTTTCGGTTATAGTATAGACTGCTACTGCTTCATTCAAGTCATTCTTTCATCGTCACTGTTTCGAGGATGACGCATGTACATCTGCAGTATGTAATGACTCAGGAAGGGGGCGAATTGAAAGTTCCACTGATATCCTTCTCTTTTACTAGGTTCTTGGAGCGCTTCCAATAATCTAGGGTAGTCTGCAGACCAATCCTGAGATTCATTTTTTAGGACGCCTTTCCTCGTCGTCATCGCACTGATCACTACGAATCGACCCATCCGCCCCTTTTCATCTAAATTCTCATTTTATCGTAGGGTATCTTTTGTTCTAGACTCACTGAAACACGTGAAGTTAGTGATGATAGGGAATGTGTGGCAGCAGCATTGTCATGTACGTGGTTGAACGTTGCGCCTGCGACCTCCTCATCTTTCATTGGAGCAAACTTGACCTCCCGAAGATTTCCTCAATCGTTATCACCCAGGTGTGGTATGCGTCCGTGGTGTCACTGGTATCCTGCATGTGCCATAGTCAAAAGCTTACATTCACCAACACGACCCGAACTGGAATTTTGAGATCGAGAAGATGTAAAGCCACTCTTGATTTGACAATCTTCGCCGCTTACGCACCTAAATCTGTTTATGACGAAAAAGTACGAAGTATTGATACTGACTAAGTCAGAACCGGCAGGCAAACGCGCTGTCATGCCATTGTGGACGATCCAGGAACTGGTACCAGGGTGAATATCTCGCTTGAGGATTCCTCAACGGCACGTCGAGGATTCTCTGCCCGATCAGAGACGATCTCTCGCGCGGACATTCACACTCGCCATGCCGTGCCGTCTGTGCTCTCCGCGCGGATGTTCACTCTCGGCACTACTCTCGCATGGTAGAGAGCCATGGTCGAGGATTTCCTCGACCGTTATTCACCCTGCTGGTAACCCGCTGAATATGGCTGAGAAACCAATAGTAAATGCTTTAGAAAAGAGGCGCTAGAGGTTGTCCAATCCTACTGAAAATAATCGCGTTGCGCGCGCAGTAGCATGCGGAATGAAAATGGTACTTATCATGACTTCGTAAACATTTAGCATTGATATCGAACTCGAATGTTTTAGCGGTCCAAATTTTTTTCGCTATTGGCGTAGGTGTAGTAATGAATGCAACCAATCACCAAGCATTTTGTGCCCAACTCTTTTGAAATTCACTATCGGTCCAAGTTTGGATAGATTAACAACTTCTGATTCTCTTGGTGAAAGCTGAGAAATTGAGCATAATCACATGCTGAGCACCTGGTTTAGTTTGACTGAGTGCACACTCAACTGTCGCTACTTTTATCAGTACAGTTGCCGCTCATTACCACTTTCTGTCACCACGATCAACGCCCCGCCACCTTGATTTTTTGACAGTGGTGATTTCGAGAAGTTGGAGACATTCGAATTCAGATGCCACCTGTTGGTCCTTGTCATCTGTTATCAGTTCATACCACTCACCTCCAGTGTTCTTGTCCGATGCCCTATACCATGTAAGAACCAACGTTCTACAGTCACCGCGGACCGAGGACTCTGTCATCAAAAACAGACGACGGATACCATCGGTTCTCCGGAGTCCTTCACGATAGTGGCAGGAAGGCAGAGTTTGAAGTCACCAAGGGACGTCTGTCTACGGAAACTCTCGAGCCAGCGTGGAGCCGCACGAGCTGCAGGCAATCACCAACTCACGTCCGAGCTTGCGAAGCTATGCAGAGAGGCGATAAAGGAAGATCTCAAGGAGCGAAGAGCAGCAGTATTAGCTGAAGCAGCAGAGGCTGGGAGGAGCATCCGCAATGCCCGCCGAAGCTTTGCCAGCTACAAGACCAAGATGACCTGCCTCCGACGTCCGGATGGAACAGTCACTGCATCCCGAAGGGCAATGGAGAAAGTCATCCACGACTTCTACTCGGATCTCTTCGATAGCCATGTCTAGCTGACAGCTCATAAGCAAAATAGATCTTCAATTCGTTCCTTCAATTCTCCCGTCCAAATTCCGAGATGCCGTGAAGTCGGTAAAGAAATGTACAGTATCCGATTCTGGTGGGGTTGAACCCGAACATCTGAAGAACTCTTAGCCAGTTATCATTAACCAGTTTAGCTCCGCCCGCTACCGCGCGCATTGATAGAACTGACAATCGATGAAGCTTTAGGTTTCACCGCTAAATTATAGCTGCTTCGTTAAATGTATTACTGTCCGTTGCATAGGCTGGCTGTATCTCACTGTTTGATAAGCGCAGTGAAGTGCACAGCTAAAGTGATGATGTAAACAACCACTATGCGTCGAGTATCGAGGTAATTTAGCGGTCGAATATCTCAAAACGGAATGCCTAGTATTCATTATCATATTTATTCGAGCATCCCATTCATCCTCAAGAACTCTAGAAGGTGTAGCGGTCGAAAGGTGTTTGAGTTTACAATTACAACGCTAATGAAATGATATTGAAATGAAATGCATTATCTACAATCTGGTTTCAAGTGCTCTCTACGTTCGTACGCATATCGTTAATATCAGTCCTCATCAGTCGTTATCACTTTTTGACCCCCACCAAATATGTTCCCGTCCCACCCCCTATATCATGTCCCAAAATCAGCTCCTGACGACTGCTGCGAAGCGCACTATGAATTTCGTGAAATTTGTGTTTCAGCGCCTCTTATCTGCTCTTATCAGTCGTTATCACTTTGTGACCCCCACCAAATATGTTCCCGTCCCACCCCCTATATCATGTCCCAAAATCAGCTCCTGACGACTGCTGCGAAGCGCACTATGAATTTCGTGAAATTTGTGTTTCAGCGCCTCTTATCTACTCTTATCAGTCGTTATCACTTTGTGACCCCCACCAAATATGTTCCCGTCCCACCCCCTATATCATGCCCCAAAATCAGCTCCTGACGACTGCTGCGAAGCGCACTATGAATTTCGCGACACTTGCGTTCTAGCGCCTTTTATCAGCCCTTATCAGTTGTTATCACTTTCTGTACCCCACCAAATATGTTCCCGTCCCACCCCCTATATCATATCTTGAAACCAACTCCTGACGACCACTGGTGCCCGAGCTATGAATTTCGCGACACTTGCGTTCTAGCGCCTTTTATCAGCCCTTATCAGTTGTGATCACTTTCTTACCCCACCAAATATGTTCCCGTCCCACCCCCTATATCATATCTTGAAACCAACTCCTGACGACCACTGGTGCCCGAGCTATGAATTTCGCGACACTTGCGTTCTAGCGCCTTTTATCAGCCCTTATCAGTTGTGATCACTTTCTTACCCCACCAAATATGTTCCCGTCCCACCCCCTATATCATATCTTGAAACCAACTCCTGACGACCACTGGTGCCCGAGCTATGAATTTCGCGACACTTGCGTTCTAGCGCCTTTTATCAGCCCTTATCAGTTGTGATCACTTTCTTTACCCCACCAAATATGTTCCCGTCCCACCCCCTATATCATATCTTGAAACCAACTCCTGACGACCACTGGTGCCCGAGCTATGAATTTCCGGTCAGACAGACAAACACATACACACACAGACACACACACGCACAACCGCTTAGCCGATTATATATAGTAGGAAACTCTGGTTCACTCTTCACGCGCTAAATGTTGGACTGTAAGGTACCGACTCCGTGAAGAGCAAGCAATAGTTGTTGTATAAGGTGGACTTAACAGCAAACAGCAGATTCACAGAATACTGGATGAAGGGCAGCAATGGGTTTTGAAGAGGGTTTAACACGAACGACCATATCCACACGGTTACGAGACTCATTGAAGTTTCAGTACAAGATGCCGCTTTGTCTCACGTTCATCGACTTGAAGAAGGCCTTCGACTCTGTGGAGACAGAAGCGGTCATCGAAGCCTTGGGCAACCAGGGCGTCCCTACTCAGTACATCAAGATTCTTCGTGAGCTCTACAGCAACTTTACGACCAGAATCTCACCATTCTACAAGGAGGTCATCATCGACGTCAAGAGAGGGGTTCGACAGGGCGACACCATCTCGCCCAAACTCTTCAGCGCCGCTCTCGAGAACGTCATGCGTCAACTGGAATGGGAAGACATGGGAGTGAAGGTCGACGGCCGGCAACTACACCACCTTCGTTTTGCTGACGACATCGTTCTTATAACGCCGAACATCGAGCAAGCGGAGCGAATGCTGGCTGATTTCGACTGCGCCTGTGGTAAGGTCGGTCTACAGCTGAACCTAACGAAGACGATGTTTATGAGAAACGGATTGGTTCCTGATGCCCCATTCACGCTCAACGGAACGAACATCACCGAATGCTCCAGCTACGTGTACCTAGGTCGGGAAATCAATATGATGAACGATCTAGCTCCAGAGCTGAGCAGGAGGAAACGAGCGGCTTGGGGAGCGTTCAAGAACATCGAGGGAGTAGTGAAGAAGACGAAGAACATCCGGTTCCGTGTCCACCTCTTGCATTTTGCAGCTCTTCGTGCTTTAACCTGCGCTCAAACTTGGACTCGAGCATGTGGTCAGCGTTATCTAACTCGCAGTAGTAGGACGACGCCTGTGTTGGCCCTTTACATTAGGTGCAGAGGAAATCCAGAGTTCCCAACTACGCCAACGATCGAAGATCAGGGACGCTGCCGTTTTCGCCAAGGAATCGAAGATAAGGTGGGCCGGACACGTCATGCGATTTTGCGATGACCGTTGGACCAGAGCGGTTACCGACTGGATCCCTCGGGACGTCAAACGAACACCTGGACGACCGCCGGCCCGATGGTCAGACTTCTTCACGAAAGCTCTGAACGAAAGGAATGAATACTTCGTGTCCCTCGAGCGGAGGGTCCACTGGACAACTCTTGCACGCGACAGGGACGAATGGAGACGTTGCTGGCGCCCGCTCGAGCAAATCGATGATCAACGGACGACAGTTGACAGGTGATCCCGGCTCAATACTTTTGCATTCGTGTGCAAAAGTCACACCAGTCTGATCCTGAGGCATGCCTTCAAAACGGAATTGATGACATTTTGGTAAATTCATTTGAATGCCCCCATCTGAGCATCTGCTCCCGTCAGCTTCATTTCATTTTTGATAATCGCCCTTGATATCGATGACATCAGACAATTTCCCAGGGCAACATGGTGCGCGATTCGAGCCCGGGGAGGTCCTCGACAGATCGTGGACCATTACGGCATTATCTGAATCACTTTTAAACAACAACCCAGGGGTCGCGCACTTTTCGAGGTATGCGCAAAAGTGCAGCAGCGGCCGATGGAAGACTGCGGCGAGAAGAAGTGGGTGGCTGTGAGAATAAGGCAACAAGTTCACGTGGCTCTTCAGGATTCTCTTACTCAACTTCTCTTTTAATATTCATTTCGGGAAGCGTACAGAGCTACTAGAACGATACCAGCGAATCGAGTAAACGTCAAACATAAAAGAAAACTCACATAGTGACATTCGCTGTCGTCCTTGATGGATAGATTCAGATACTTATAAGATTCCCGAACAAAGTCTGTTGGGGATCCATCGGTCCACTTCAAATCCCCCTCCCTCCGCAAGCCTGTCAGTGCACGCACATGATCCGTCTTGTTTCCTCCAAGGCGAAAGATCCTCGTCACCAGCTCTGATAAAGAGATGAAGAAATTACTAAGGCCGTCCACTGCCTGCTTGAGGACGCACTTTTTGCCACATGGAACAGGGGACGCAGCATAGAGATTTCTGCACAGGAATTCCAGAATTATTTTAGTGACATATTAATCAGGAGGCGTTGTTGTACTTATGATAGTCATGGTTCTTGCATATCTTCACTAGCTAATGCTACACAAGAGGATCTCAAAGTAGTTTTCCAAAGAAAAGCTTGCCATTTTCGAATGTAGAGGGCTGGCTTTTTGTTTTCCATTAGGTAGAGTAGTTATGCAACTTTTCACAGAAGGAGATCTGGATCCGACTCAGCTTACGGATTTTAGAATAGAAAATTGAAGTGTTTTCGGCTCGCTGCGAAATCCACCTTGGAAAAAACGAAAGATTTACGCTCATTTTGGCAGCGATCGGCAACAGTTTGACGCGCAAAGTCTCAACAGTTTCTGCTTTGAGATTCAATATTTTTGATGTTCATGCTTTGCTTCATCATGACTCATTTTTCGAAAATATTGAAAAAGGCTTGGTCCCATGTGGCAGACATTTTACCTTCGTTGGTTTGTCCTCTTTTTCCCGGTATCCGGGATTGTTTGGAACCAAAGATCAAGTTCCTTGGCAAACTTCGCCCACCTCATTGCACGTTCCACCCATCAACACATAACACTTGACACCTCTTTCATTGCCAACCTCTACCCACTTTTCTTCCGGTCCTTGAGCTTCTCGGATTCCAGCTACAAGCTTATTGGCAAACTCTGCCCACTTCTGTGCACGACACAGCAACTATGACCTTTCAAATCTGTCCCGTCTCTAAGCTCCGTCCAATTTTTTCCTGTTTCTGGAACCTCCCGTGCCGTGTTGCTATTTTCGTTGCAAACTCCGCCCATTTTCTCCACGACTATTGACAGCGGTTGACTTTCTTTCCTTCGCCAACCTCAAGTCTCTTTTTTTTACGGTTTTTGGGACTCCTCAGAACTAAGTTATGAGGATTTATTATGAACAGTGCCCATTCAGGAGCATGCTCTACCTATTGTGGACGGCCTTTCGAGTTCGGATGTGCTGATAGCCCAACTAGAAACTTTTCTTCTGTTCCGAAGGCTTTAACCTAACCGAGTTACGAGTTTTTGTTTTAAAGGACGCTCCTCCCACCAGGTCTCACATACTCGACCTATCAGCTCATTTCACATTCAGTTTTGAGCTGATCTATAACCACTCGGAACTTTTGCCGTCAGCGACGTACATTCAGGTGCGTGCCCCGCCCATCATGGGTGGAGCTCGTCTCCGCGAGTTGGTATGTGTTCTGTACTTCTTGGCCCGTGCCCCAACCATCCTAAACTCCACCCGAACTCTGTAAATAGTCGTTCACGTAGTAATAGCCTTGGCATCACACACGCACAAATACAAACACACACCGCACACACAGCATACACACACACCTCACACCGCACACACGCACCGCGTACACACCATCAGGCCGCGTTCATAGTTCGCGACTCCGGAGATTAGGATAGTACGCGACAATGAAAAACATATGTATTGACGGGGAGATTAGGATAGTAGTAGATTAGGATAGTAGTAGAGTAGGAGATTGCGCTGACAAGATTAGATACGTATCGATTGAAATCGCCGGAGAGTAGTAGATTGCGATATTACGATAGTAGGATAGTAGTAGAGTAGGAGATTAGGATAGTAGTAGATTAGGATAGTGCGCTGACAAGATTAGATATGTATTGATCTATTCGCTTGAAGAATCTACTACTCTCCAGCGATTTCAATCGATACGTATCCAATCTTGTCAGCGCAATCTCCTACTCTACTACTATCCTAATATCCTGTCACTATCCTAATCTCCCGAGTCGCGAACTATGAACGCGGCCTTAGGTTTCAGCGTCTATAAGCTCATATTGAGAACCTCCTATGAACTTCATCTCGATTTCGGATAGAACAGACGTCAGATGGGAGTCATCTTGTTTGCAAAACGCTTCCGCTTTATCGAAAGAATCACCAACATCGCTCATCTTCGCCACCTGGAAGACCACAGTGAAACTAATTATTCTGTTTGAAATAGCAGTCACAATTTGAAAGCATATTTCGCTGACTCACTTTGATTACTGCTTCATCGACACCGTCGCGTAGAGCAACCCATGCACCCTGCTTGGCTTTTACAACCGTGTCGTCGTCGATGGCTGAGTAGCAGAGACTCCACAGTAGCAACACGCAGCAATGAACATAGAAGAGCACCATCATCACTCAGCAGGGAAAATGACCTCACCCCATTCTTCCAGCTTTTATAGTGTTCCTTATCACGATGACCATCCATGCCTTATCAGATGCTTGCTTCTAGCAAAAAGGTGTATTGTTTTCACTGCGTATAATCTTGAATCACTAACGTGTTTTCTCGGATTGCGGTATGTCACTGTGTATGTACCCTTTTGCAGTACCCGACGCACGAAACCTATCGTGTGGCCAATAGCCAAAGATACAGAGAGATCACGATGCGAGCTCTCCCACCTATCCTCGCGCCCATTAACAAGGACTGTGGAAGAGCAGGCGGGATAATGGCGCGAAGTAGCCAACTCGTTCAGTCCTCTGCACATCCGTCTCCTCCCTGCGCGACAGGCTTTCTGTCAGGTAACCTACCCTTTGTAAACGGCTTCTAGGCGCGCCTGCAGTACAGGTCATTCAAAATTGTAATAATAGTGACAGTGACGTCGGCCATGGCCAGGCGTGTCTTCTGCCAACGAAATAATTGAGTGATTTCAGTCATTTCTCACTATTTGTCACTAGTTACTACTGGTTGTCATTGATGAACTATCTGCCGTCATTATGAACATTTGATGATTAGATTCTTTTGGAAACTGTCTTCATTTGTAATGTGAATCTACAGTGCAGACGCACTCGCCACAGTATTTGAGGGTATGCCCTGTTTCCGAAAACCAGAAAATCGTCGACTGCAGACCACCGAACACAAGTGACGAGGCCTTCGCAAAGTGTAAAAGTTTTCTACCAATGATAGCCGGTTGCAGTTGTACTCTATTAGTTGTCGCTTATTGAAACTATCATATATCATCTATCAGTATTCACTATGAGCAGTAGTTATCAGATTTTCTTAAAGGCGTCCTTGTTCATGTATACTCGCCGTTTGAAATCGAAAATTCACGCGAATAACGCGAATCCTCGTTAATTTCGTGAATTCGTTATAACTCGGTTCAAAATTGAGCTTTCGAGAATCCGAAGATATCTTTGAATTCAGCTCGTCGGACACTATAAGAATGTGCTTTGATACTTTGGAAAAGCTCCATATAGGATTGCGCCATGCACTCGATTTTCATCTCAAAAAGTAGTTGCTCGCATGTGATGTGTATATAATCCCGCTTATGCGGGCTGACCGCTACACACAAAGAAGGGCCTCAAAACTTACCCCAGAATGCGCCACGTACTCAATCTCATCCACTACATTGTGAGATTAGATGAATGTTATTTTCCGAATTCTTAGATCTTCATTTCGTTTTTAAGCGCTTACTGGCTTTACGTGTTCCCTCAATATCCCATCCTCTGTATATCAAGTGGAATCTTTGAACAGTTCTCAGCAGGCATAGTGGGCCTATTATGTGACATTTTCCATTTTCAGAGGAGATGTTTTGCAGAAAGCTGTGAAGATAGCGAACAATTTCCTTCACTGTCGTAGACTACGGTCACTTGTCTGTAGGAATTATGTGGAAACTTGGTCGCAAGTGAGCGTTCCTTCCGTGGTGTGGCCCCAAACATGCCTCCTCGTCATGCCCTTGTGGAAAGTTCAGATTTTTTGCATTTCCAGATGAACTCGCAGACCTGAAATGTGCCCCGTTAGCTTCCCCGTGAAAAATGCTATCGAATGATATGCATTACTTCCCCCAGTTGAAACTTTGGTTTTTCACCGTTTTCAGCCTTCCCCTATTGCCGGATTGGGCACCCCACGATTACTGCCCCAAAATCTCAAAGTTTCATTTTTCGTCGAAACTTTGTCTATTGGGGTAATTCGATGCCCTGATTACGAATATGACATTCATTTTTGATGCTGGTGTCATTTGGCGCCACGGCTGTTTTCACCAAATCTGCTGAAACTTCGTCATTTGGGGTTATTTGGGGTCCTGATTACGAAAACGACACCCGTTTTTGGCGCTGGCGCCATTTGGCGCCACGGCTGTTTCCACCAAATCCGCTGAAAACGTGTGTATAGGGGTTATTTGGGGTCCTGATCACGAATATAACATCCAGTCTTGACGCCGGCGCCATGTGGTGTCACAAACAACACTTCACAGTCAGAGCGTACTCTTAGGCACCTTTCTCAGAGCGCCGACTGTCAGACCGTGGAAAAGGTCATCGAATCGGAGACTTTCCCACGACAGGAAGGAGCCAGAAGCATGTTTCACGTTTTCGACAACGGAGAATAACGATGGCTCTTGCTACTCTTTAGCGACACAATCGTCAATGAGAGCTACTGGGCTTAGCCTTGAAGGACGTGTACGAGACGCTCAAGTTGAATAATCTGCACTTACTGGTTGCGATCCATGGGGTTGATGTCTGTGCCACTATGCCATTCATGTCAACGATCCATGAGCCTGATCAACGACGAACGGCACAACGGCTGGATTTGCAATCGTCGAGCGTGCCGCACTGGACCGTCGAACGAGACCAGGGTCTACGTTCATGCCCGAAAGGATTCCTTTTTCGAGAACTGTAACTTTCCTGAGTCCACGGTGTTCGCACTGCCCTATTTCTGGCTGCGCGACATGGGCAAGGTGAAGGACAAGGAATACGAGCTCAATGTCGGCCACACCAGTTCAATTCAGTGGGAGCGGTTCTTCCGCGACGTATGTGTGGGGCACTTCAGGAGGAACCCGCCGATCATCGGAAGGTTCGGGTGCGAGATGGAAATTGACGAAACACTGGTTATCAAACGCAAATACAACCGCCGACGTTGGGTACGCAGGCACAAGTGGCTGTTTGGAGGCATTGAAAGAGGAAGTGGACTCCTTCGGATGGTCCGAAGGAAAGACGTTTCAACTCTACTGCGGCTCATCATGAAGTAGTACATCGAGCCCGGTACTACCATCCTCAGTGACAGCTGGAGAGCTTACAGTCGAATTGCTGCTCTGCCCAACGCATACAGGCATCTCCAGTGAAAACGTGAAATATGCTTCTGGCTTAGCTCACAGTTTTCCACGGTCTGGCTCCTTCCTGTCGTGGGAAAGTCTCCGATTCGATGACCTTTTCCACGGTCTGACAGTCGGCGCTCTGAGAAAGGTGCCTAAGAGTACGCTCTGACTGTGAAGTGTTGTTTGTGACACCACATGGCGCCGGCGTCAAGACTGGATGTTATATTCGTGATCAGGACCCCAAATAACCCCTATACACACGTTTTCAGCGGATTTGGTGGAAACAGCCGTGGCGCCAAATGGCGCCAGCGCTAAAAACGGGTGTCGTTTTCGTAATCAGGACCCCAAATAACCCCAAATGACGAAGTTTCAGCAGATTTGGTGAAAACAGCCGTGGCGCCAAATGACACCAGCATCAAAAATGAATGTCATATTCGTAATCAGGGCATCGAATTACCCCAATAGACAAAGTTTCGACGAAAAATGAAACTTTGAGATTTTGGGGCAGTAATCGTGGGATAGTGCCCAATCCGGCAATAGGGGAAGGCTGAAAACGGTGAAAAACCAAAGTTTCAACTGGGGAAGTAATGCATATCATTCGATAGCATTTTTCACGGGGAAGCTAACGGGGCACATTTCAGGTCTGCGAGTTCATCTGGAAATGCAAAAAATCTGAACTTTCCACAAGGGCATGACGAGGAGGCATGTTTGGGGCCACACCACGGAAGGAACGCTCACTTGCGACCGAGTTTTCCACATAATTCCTACAGACAAGTGACCATAGTCTACGACAGTGAAGGAAATTCTTCGCTTCCTTCACAGCTTTCTACAAAACATTCCTCTAAAAATGGGACTTGTCACGTAATAGGGGGCAAAGGCATGACAAGGGGTGATGTTTGGGGTCACACCACGGAAGAAACGCTCACCTGCGACCAAGGTTTCCATATAATCCTTACAGACAAGTGACCGTAGTCTACGACAGTGAAGGAAATTGTTCGCTATCTTCACAGCTTTCTGCAAAACATCTCCTCTGAAAATGGAAAATGTCACATAATAGGCCCACTATGCCTGCTGAGAACTGTTCAAAGATTCCACTTGATATACAGAGGATGGGATATTGAGAGCAGAGGGAACACGTAAAGCCAGTAAGCGCTTAAAAACGAAATGAAGATCTAAGAATTCGGAAAATAACATTCATCTAATCTCACAATGTAGTGGATGAGATTGAGTACGTGGCGCATTCTGGGGTAAGTTTTGAGGCCCTTCTTTGTGTGTAGCGGTCAGCCCGCATAAGCGGGATTATATACACATCACATGCGAGCAACTACTTTTTGAGATGAAAATCGAGTGCATGGCGCAATCCTATATGGAGCTTTTCCAAAGTATCAAAGCACATTCTTATAGTGTCCGACGAGCTGAATTCAAAGATATCTTCGGATTCTCGAAAGCTCAATTTTGAACCGAGTTATAACGAATTCACGAAATTAACGAGGATTCGCGTTATTCGCGTGAATTTTCGATTTCAAACGGCGAGTACTGTATACCCAAACAAACGACGTCTGCCGTCCTACCTTCAGAAGATGTATGAACATAAAGAATGCCTCTTCAACTATGCTAGGCGTAGTGGGGATTGGACAGAATACAGATACTTCACAGAAAAATACAATAAACGTCTGTTCAAGTATAACAAAGGAGTGGAAAAGAAAATTATTGAGTCGGGAGATAAACAACGTTTTTTCAAATACATGAAGAGCAAATTGCAAAGCAATAGCAAGCCTTCTAGTCTAAAAGTAAACGGCGCAATCCTTACTTCTGATTATGATAGAGCAAATGCTTTAGCCCAGGAATTTTCCAATGTATTTCAACACGATGATGGGAATTTACCGGATACTCTTCATAGTACTCTCAACAGGATGGACTATTTTCCTTACGTGGAACCTGTTACTGTTTTTGAGCATCTGAAAAGATGGCCCAGCTCTTACTCATATACTCCTGATGGGATCCCCTTCACGTTCATAAAGAATGTAGCCCATGTAATTGCGTATCCCCTCTCATATATTTTCAATCAATCAATTATGCACTCAGAGATTCCACAGTTATGGAAGCACTCTTTTGTAACGCCCCTTCTCAAAAAAGAGCCCTCATCGGATCCTTCTAATTACAGGCCAATTAGCATAACCTCACTTTTTTGTAGATTACTTGAAAAAATTCTTAAGCCTCACATTTTAGGACATCTTGAAAATAATCAAATTATTCCAGCATCTCAACATGGGTTCGTTCGGGGTAAATCCATCAGTACCAACATGTTAGAATCCTTAAATGACTGGACATTGTCATTGGATAGCAAAAAAAGTGTTGATGTCATCTATGTAGATTTTGCGAAAGCTTTTGATAAAGTCAGCCATGCAAAGCTTCTATCCTTGTTCGACAAATATCTATTTCATGAACAGATAACCAAATGGCTGAAAGAATTACTCACTGGGAGAACCTTCCAAGTGCGTATCAATTCCGTGCTATCAGACACCTTTCCCGTACGTAGTGGAATACCTCAAGGGGGAGTACTCTCTCCCACCCTATTCAACATCTATACAGCAGACCTGATTCCTAGATTGGAAGAAATCGGTGTTACCTGCAAACAATATGCAGACGATCTAAAAATCTACAAAGAAATAGACACCCCTCATGACATTGAGGTCATTCAGAAAGCCCTAGACTTGAATATTTGGTCTCAAGAGTGGCAAATCCCTATTTCACCGAAAAAGACTTATCATATGCGATTAGGAAATTCCTCACTACCCCACGCTTACCATATTGGTGAAGCTGAAATTGCTACAGTGAGAAGCATCAAAGATCTAGGTTTCCTCTATGATGATAAACTTGATTTTTTGGCTCATTACAAAGAGATACATAGGAAGGCATTCATTCGTACTTTTCACATCTTCAAGGCTCTTACTACTTGTGATACTAAAATTCTACTAAAAGCGTACAAAATGTATATCCGGCCAATTGTTGAATCGTCAACCATCATCTTCTCACCTCACAAAAAGAAAGATATTTCTTTGATCGAAAAGGTACAGAACAACTTCACTAGAAAGATGTTCATACGGCGTTGCGGCTTTGTTTATTCCAGAATACCCAGAGCTGAATTCAGAAACAAGTTATTCAATCTATCCAGTCTAGAATCCAGGCGTAAACTTTTTGACCTTTGCATGGTTCACAACCTTATCATTGGGAAATTCGCAGTTAATCTTTCGCAATTCTACGACATTCATCCTTCCATAACAAGAGGAGGAGATAGAAAACTATCTTTTCCGAAACCTCGAACAACTATAAGAGCCAAGTTCTTTACTGTTCGAAGCGGATTTGCATATCTCAGACTAACTAAAAGTGACTCTTTCGGAAGTGGTTCTATGAGTTCATTCAAACGTGCTGCAGCTAAAGTTACTCTTACGGCGTAGATATTACTCAATGTGTTCATTTCATTTGTCATTAGCTTTCTTGTAATTGATGTTCCATTCTATTTCACCTATTTTACACGACTGTCTTACACAGCGCATTATAATAAAAAGAAATAAGGTTTTTTCA
>MU868578.1:83856-99094 GCA_036418205.1 Ostertagia ostertagi
GCTCTGGGAAGCTATTCAACAGTTAATCCATTGAAGAAATTATGTAGCAGCTTCAGGCCGGAGCGATTACGGTAAGCCTCGTTGAGCTCGACGGTGACGGCAGATGACGTCATATTCTGAAGACGGCGGGGCAGTGAAGGAGGGCCTGCTTCTGTTTACGGGGGAACACCTAAGGAATATTCGCCGTAAAACTTTCATTAACATCGGCACCCTGTGCGACGAAAAGTTCGATGATGTGCGCCATGGGCAAAGTGTCTTTTTTTTGGCCACACCCTGTATGTATTAGGTTGTTCCAGAGGTTCGCGCCCAATTTTTGCACCGACGCCAGAACACCATTTAGCGATTTCTGGATATGACTATGTAGGCAACGAAGAGCCTACTACATACAGTGGCGTGTACCTAAATCTTTCAACATTTACCGAGCCACAAACCGGTCGAAGCTAGGAGTAACATTGATCCATCCTGTTCTGTTCACCACGTGGTATCAGAATGGTGCAACCGGCCTAGCTTCGCACACTAAAGCTTGGAGCATACCCCGATCCGGGAAGACATATGGTGTCCGATATAGAACTGCTGTGCTCTCCCATTGATGGTAACTCACACGAGTGTTTTGCTGTGTGTTCGCCAAGCTCAGTCATCTCAGGTAAAGGGTTGATGGAGACCCATCCTCGTCTGACAATTTGTGGGGCGAAGACGAGAGAATTCTCATGAATTTACCAGTAACACAAGAGTGCAACACGAGAAAGTAAACATGTTCTATCGTGTTATCCATTCGCAGGGCATGAACGACACCACTGCTGCTGAAGAAATGTTGTTGGTCTATGCCAAACACCTGCGGAAGCATCAGAAAGAGGCTGAAAAAAACTCTCAAATCCAACAAGACAATAACGGCTCCAGATTTTGAAGTTTATTTGAAGAGTCCTTTCAACGCGCAGCGGTTACCAACCTCTTTCCAGAGAACAACCCTCCTTATTGCAAGAAAATTATCTCACAGACAAAAAATAAACAATAATACGATTCCAAGAGGGAGCTTGAAATAGACCCCATTGCTTTTTCAGCTTGAATCTGCCGACCTTCTGTGAGCACAACTTCGGCTGTCCGGTGAATAGTTGACAACGCGTCACTGATAGTGATTGCTCATATTGATGATGGAAATTGCTTTTTGTTGAGAAAATGTCGAGTTTAAAAATGTTAGAAAGTGGCACCAAGTCCCGAGACACCCAAGTACATCTTCTTCGTCATTCCGCAAATGCCCCATGAGTACAACAAAAGGATTGACAAGAGAAAACAATCGCTAGAATTAGGAATTTTTCTATGGTGTCAGTACATACAAAACTATCAAAGGCACGAGTCAGGACTGGCTAGCGTGTTGTTTTGGGAATAATTTGACAAGAAGTTCGAATGAGGAGCGCTAGCGAAGAGAATGGCAAAGGTCATAGAAGACACGGAAAGTCCCCTTATGAGGTTGGCCGTGATATAATGGAGAGACGAGTCGTGAGCAGAGATGACAAAAACAATACCGTAGGTGAAGTTCATGCTTATTACCCCTGCAAAAGGCACGCAGCAAAAAGAACACAGCGTCAACAGAAATGAGTCGATCATGAAACACCATACATTGAGTTGGATTTCCATTTTTTACACACAAGTCACAGCACTTAGACTGAATAAGCAGCCTCAAGACAAGTCGGGACCCCTGTCGGGACCATGTTGGCTACCCCCTTTATCCCCTTTATATATAAAGCAGTAGTTTGGTTTGTTTGTCGATGTGTTTGTCACCCTCACATTCGTTGGCTAGGTAGATCCCAGAAAATAGTTAGGACATGTTCCCGATTAGGTGGACAATCCCCCTTAGGGCATGTGCGGCACTATATAGGTCTCGGGCAGAAGTGGGTACGGTAGTGGGCGGAGTCCGACTCACTGGGCGGGGCTTGCGTTAAATCTCTTGAAGACATCGTTTTGGGGGGGGGGGCGGAAGGCTCAAATGAGGTTGGAAACCATAGTATTGATTGGGGCCGTGGTAAAAGTCGAAATTCTATCGGGTCACATGCTATCGATCGATATCGATTGAAAATATCGGTTTTTGCGCAGAGGGCTCGAATGAGGTTGGGAATCACAGTGTTGATTGGGGACCGTGGTAAAAGTCGAAATTCTATCGGGTCACATGCTATCGATCGATATCGATTGAAAATATCGGTTTTTGCGCAGAGGGCTCGAATGAGGTTGGGAATCACAGTGTTGATTGGGGAGTGTGGTAAAAGTCGAAATTCTATCGGGTCACATGCTATCGATCGATATCGATTGAAAATATCGGTTTTGTGCAGAGGGCTCGAACGGGGTTGAGATGTTGTAGAAGTGCCAGCTCATCGTGTCATAGGCTATCGATCCATATCGATTGAACTCATCGGTTTTGTGCAGAGGGCTCGAATAAGGTTGGGAATCACAGTATTCATTAGGGCTCCCATTCTGAGTCTTTGCAGTGCTTTCAAGAAGCTTTGCGGCCGAATGCAGGTTTTCGATAAGTTTTGGTATAATACGGAAACTGCAGATGCCCATGATGTTGTTTTTGTTACCAGTCGCATCGCCCGGCTACGCCGAGCTCTGCTCCTTCTTGGGGTCGGAATGCCCTCGGTATGCCCGGCTCACGACGGGCACTTCCTCATATCAGCACACGTCTATAGCACCCATCGATTTGGATCACCCCCCCCCCCGTTTGTGTTCGTTCTCTTTACCGCGTACTCTGCACTTATACCGGCCACCCTCTTCAGTTCGTGGAGCGATGGATTCCTCTTTAGTTTCTGAGCACGTAAGTCTCACAAATGTGGCATGTAATGTCCGCCTCTTTCACTAGTTTTCTTGCCATCATTCCACATCTATAGAAATGGATATTAGATGCAAAATGATGGCAGAGAAAACCTAGTGAAATAGGCGGACATTACATGCCACATTTGTGAGACTTACGTGCTCAGAAACTAACAGAGGAATCCATCGCTTCACGAACTGAAGAGGGTGGCCGGTATAAATGCAGAGTACGCGGTAAAGAGAACGAACACAAAACCGGGGGGTGATCCAAACCGATGGGTGTTACACGACGTATGCGATGGGAGGAAGGCCCGGCGTCAGCCGGGCATTCCGACTCCAAGAAGGAGCAGAGCCCGGCGTAGCCGGGCGATGCGACTGGCATTTTATTAGGGTGGTAAAAAAGTCCTGAGCCGTTTGACACTTTTTTGTTCTTTGCTTTTTTATTCCGCGTACAATGGAATCTACTCAACAATATAATCACCATTGTTACTCACTACAGAGTCCCACCTAATGGGCAGGTCAGCGACCCCTTCTCCCAGAACTGAGCAGACTGAGAGTCAAAGAAATCGCTGACCGCTCTTTCAACGTCTTCAACTTTGGTGAATTTTTTCTTCGCTAGGGAATGCCTTAAGGGGATGAGTAAGTGATAATCAGAGAGGGCAATGTCAGGGGAATAGGGTGGGTGGGGAACCGCGTCCCAGATCAGCTCTTCCAATTTTGCACGGGTCTCTTTAGCTATGTGGGGCCTGGCGTCATCGTGGAGTAGGTGGACAGAAGTTCGTCTCGGTCGTTTTTCTTGAACAGCGTCCGCTAGTTTCTGGAGCTGACTGGCGTAAATGCTGCCGGTAGCGGTATGTCTTTGCGGGAGCATCTCATAATACAGCATTCCTCACGAATCCCAGAGGTAGCAAAGAAGACAGCTTTTGGGGTGAAGGTCCGATTTTGCTTGTGTCGGCAGGCCTTCTCCTCGAGGGAGCCACACGGCACTGTGCTTGTTAGAATCGTAGAGGACCCAACTCTCATCTCTCGTAATCATGCCTTCCAAAAACTCCTTTCGGTGCGGACAAAGAAGGAGAAACTGACAAATGGGTACCCGCCTGAACCGCGTGCTATCGGTCAAGACATGAGGGATCCATCGAGTCGGCACTTTCCTGTGGCGAGGGCGTGGAGGGGACCGAGGACTGTGGGATGGGTGCACCCGAGTCTTATCACAAGGCTGCGGGTGCTAACCTCCGGATCCTCTTCGACAGCGCCGAGAACGGTGGAGTCTTCCACTGTTTGGGGCTTCCCAACCTTGTCTTGTCTTTGGAAGCCGTGTCTCCTCCTTCGAAGCCTGCGAACCAGAGCTTGGCACTGATGATGGAAGTGGTGTCCCTTCCCAATGCGATGCTGATAATGTTGACGGTTTCCACTGCTCCTGTGCCGCAGCGCCATTCATTGAAGATGATCGCTCGAAAGTGCTCTTGTGGAATCGACATCATGATTAAAGTTAAAGAAGGCAACCCGGCAATATATACCTACTGCGGAGAAGTATGATCGACAGCGATAGTCTATCACGTAGCAGATTCTAGGTATCGATCAATAAGCGAAAGTTCTGGAGCTTTCAAAAAATCGGCTCAGGACTTTCTTACCATCCCAATATATTAACACGTTGACGACCGCCGTTGTGCGCGTACTGCTTCAACATTTTTCGTATTCTCTCATCAATAGGCATTAATCCTTCAGCGTTTTCATTATCAGTAATGAAAAATTGTTTTTCGGATCCAATAATGTACATGGACCGTTGTGGAACAGGAGAAACGCCAAATAAATTAAGGAAAACTAGTCTGCTCCATGTGAAAGTGTGGTATGACATCATACCACACGGTCGTCAACGTGTTATAGTACCAGCTTTGCTCCGCCCGGAATCTAGGCAAGTAAAGGCTACACTGTTGTGACTCTGCTTCCAGAGCACCAGAGCTTTCTTGATGACCTCTTCATGATATATCTTCGCATTGATTTCCATGATTTTATCGATAAAAATCAATGGAGGGTTGCCAAAGCGCCAAGTCATCAAATCAGCGAACGGAATTCTCGCAGGTATTTTCCAATTATTAAATGTTCAAGAGTTGAGCAAAAAGTTGATGGTGATTTAGGAGTTTTTAGCTGCTAAATGGGAGAATTTTTTCGTCAAACCAGAACTCTCCAGCTCGCCGCACCATCGACTCGATGTCGAAACTAATTCAGATCTATATCAAAACTGACAGCGGCCACTTCGATACTTTTTTGTAATTATTGAAAGTTGAAGCTTGGTGTCTTATAAGATCAAGTTACTGGATTTTTTGAACCAAAAATGAACTGAGGACGTTTTATCGTTTTTTATCACCCTGTATATCACATATAGCCTTGTTAACACTTATCGTTTGCACTTTGCACATCTCCTAGATCCTGATAATTTAGCGGTGAATACGGTGATACTGTTAGTCTTAAAATTGAATTGAAACATGATCACCATCTAATGCTGATCCTTCATTCACAGTGTTCGCAAATCCTAAGCTTTGGCGGTCATTGAATGAGTTCTGGTCTTCTTGGTATTAGATCAAGAATGGAATGTACCATTCGCCAAGAATCTGCTCAAGCTAAGCTGATTATATCGATAGAATGTCCACGTCCCACCCCACATAACACTTGTGAGTAAGAATATCCTATTGTCAACGAGGAATGCACGACGGGACTGACGACTTTTGCCTTATAAAGCTCCTTATCAGCCTCTATCAATTGCTCACTTTCGACTTTGCCTCATCTATCAATTGCTGTCAACGTTGTCACCCATCAATAACGTAATGGTACCACCCCACACAACGAATATAAGTTTGAACGCTCGAGCGTCAGTCAAGTGTCTACGTCAGCTACGCAACGGAATGGGGGCTTTTGCATTCAGAGGCGCCCTGACAGCCCTTATCAGTTGTTATCATCCTATTTCACCCACAAACAATGTCCCGGTACCACCCACATAACACTTGTAAGTATGAACGCTCTAGTGTCAACGCGAACGCTTGGGTCAAATTAATGTCAAACGAAGGAAGAATAATGAAGAAAAGAAAAGTCAGAAGGATTAGAAGAGAAATAAAATGAGAGAGAAAAGAAACAAAGAAAAGTAGCTGACGAATACACAGGCGCGCGAAGCATCAAATGCATAAATTCCATTCATATTTGTCACGGCATGTGGCAAGCCGCACGTGTACATACACTAGCTTTCGAAAGTCTGGTGGCATACTTTTCCGACTTATAACTTCCTTTCTGCTGGATCAGATCAGTTCAAGTTTCGATATTTTCTGAAGGCAGGGCTTTCTCAGTGGAATAGCACATTATTACTGATTAGGAGAAAGAAATAAGAATGGAAAAAAACATTTGACTAGGATTTCACCAGTGTGATGAAAATGTAAGTATAGAACCATCAATGAATGCACTCTCTATCGGGACAACTTTCTCCAATTCTCTTCAAATCTAACAAGTTATTCGTCCATGATCATGGCTCCTATTTCGCTGCAAGCTCCTCTTCCCTTTCTCACAGAGTTTTGGTGGCGCTCACTTCGTGTGAATGAATTAGTCCCTTCGCTTTCCGTCAAGACCTCCTCGTTACTGTCGTCGCCGATGAAGATCGTAGATTCACTTTCATTGTTTCAGATGACGTTGGAGCCCTGTGAGGTTCGGATGTGCGTAAACCCGTTCCATCGCTGACCACTCATCACTAAATAACTTCACAGCATCTGCAATCAGTGATGGCGGACGTATACATTTGGTTTTGAGGTGTTGTGTATTCATTCGTCTGGCACTTCCTTTTCTAGCAAGAGAGTGACCGAGAGCGTCGGGCCTTTACTGGGAATGAGGGTTTCAGCCGCAGGGTGGCGGTGTCCGTTCCTCCAAGTGGTGCCACTGGGAACTGCTCACTTTGTGGGCTGAGCTGAACACGGACATTCGAATGCAGGCGACAGGCCCCCGTGACAGGCCGGCCTACGAACACCCACGTCACATCACAAATGTCATGTCGCTATATGAATCTCGAGATAATGCTACGGCGTCCGCGGGAGCCGACGCGCACTCGCAAAGCCCGGCGAGTGTGAAAAGTATGCGAGGGTCTCCGGTGCAAGGACGGCATCGGGGGGCAACTAGGCTAGTCCAAAAGTCCCGCAACGTATGGAAGACTCGCGTTGCAACATTAAATGTTGGCACGTTGACGGGCCGCTCGTGCGAGTTGGCAGAAGCTCTAGAGCGCCGACGAATTGATTTCTGTGCCGTGCAGGAAACGAGGTGGTCCTGCTGCAAGTCGAGGGACATTGGCCGCGGCTTCAAAGCCGTTCTCTGTGGCGGTCCCAAAACCACCAATGGCGTCGGGATGATTGTCTCTGAACGCTTTCGTGATTCGATAGTAAGCGTGGAGCGCTTCGACGACCGTTTAATGAAGATCATTGTCGTCATCGAACATCAAAAATACCACTTCTTCTCTGCGTACGCTCCGCAGACTGGATGCTCCGAGCAAGCAAAGACAAGTTCTGGAACCTGCTTGATGAGAAGACAGCTGAGGTCCCGTCACAAGAAGCCATAATTGTTGCAGGTGACCTCAATGGCACGTTGGGCGCTACGAAAGACGGTTACAGCTGTCACGGTGGTTTTGGATATGGGTCACGTAACACTGATGGCGAGCGAATTCTCGAGTATGCAGACTCGCACAACCTCGCCATTGTGAACACGAAATTCCGAAAACGCGACTCACATCTCATCACCTTCTATAGCGGTAACACCAGAACACAAATTGATTTCGTACTTGTCAGGCGCCGCGACCAAGGGCTCGTAACAGACGCGAAAACAGTGCCTTATGAAACGGTCGCCACGCAACACCGACCACTAATTTGTACGCTAAAGATCGCCCCGAAACCGAAACTAACCGAAAGGTGTGGGCCAGCGAGAATCAAGTGGTGGCGACTGAAGGAAAAAGAAGCGGCCGTCGTTTCCCGCATTCGATTACCAGCGGTAACGACTGTCGACGAAACCTGGAAAGGTGCTGCCGAAGAAATAACTCGGATAGCTCGATCCGAGCTCGGGATGACGAAGCCTGGACGGCGGAGAATTGACAAGCAAACGTGGCTGTGGACGGACCAGGTCAGAGAGAAAGTGCGCGAAAAGAAGAAGCGGTACCACGCATTTCTCACGAAAAGACAGCTGAGAACTGGCGGAGCTATCAGATAGCGAAGAAAGAGGCAAAGAAGGCCGTTGCTTCTGCGAAAGCAGCTCATTTGCTGATATCATTACGAAACTCGAGTCGCGCGATGGAGAGCGGTACGTTTACCGACTTGCAAAGACCCGCCATCGCCAGACCGAGGATATAGAAAAATTCTTCGGCATAAATGACGAGAATGGCCACCTCTTGACGGACCGCAAGAAAACACTGAAACGATGGCGTGACTACTTCGAAAACATCTCAACAGTCGAATTTACTCATCCCGCCATCCCCTGCGCTCCGCCAGTACACGGTCCCGTTCAGAAGATAACCGTGGAGGAGACCATCACGGCCATGAAGAAGATGAAATCAGGCAAAGCAACTGGTCCTGACGACTAGCGGCGGACTTGTGGAAATCAAATGCTGGAATCCTGCAGAATGGTTGACGGAGTTCTTCAACCAGATCGTTGCAGAGAAGAAGGTGCCTGAAAGCTGGCAACAAAGCACGACGATTCCTATCTGGAAGAAGAAGGGCAGTCCAGGAGACTGCACTAGCTATCCGTCCAATTCGCCTGCTCTCGCACAGCATGAAAATCTTTGAGCGAGTTGTAGATAGCCGTATCCGGGACATCGTCGAGCTGACCACCAACCAGTGTGGTTTTGTGGCTAGTTGCAGCACTATCGATGCCATACACGCCGCTCGCCTTCTGCTAGAAAAGCATCGCGAGAAACAAAGACCGGTGCACCTTGCCTTCCTAGATTTGGAGAAGGCATTCGACCGCGTTCCGCGTGACGTTATATGGTATGCCTTACGACAGCATGGCGTGCCTGAAGAGCTCGTTGAGTGGGTGCGCATCCTTTACTCGAGTCCAAAGAGCCGAGTGCAAACGGCAGCAGGAACATCGATGGATTTTCCCATCTCTGTCGGGGTACATCAAGGCTCTGCGTTATCCCCACTCCTATTTGTTGTCGTCATGGATGCCATTACGAGAGATCTCCAGAAGCCGGCTCCATGGACGCTTCTTTATGCTGATGACGTGATGCTCGCTAGCGAAGATAAAAGCACGCTCGAGCAACAGGTACAAGCCTGGTCCGACCGTCTGGCTATGTTCGGGCTCAAGCTGAACGTAAAAAAGACTGAGTACTTGACCACCGATCCGAGTGAATTAGGCTCTATTAAGATCAATGGTACTGAACTCACTCGTGCAACATCATTCAAGTATCTTGGATCAGCAATCGCGTCTGACGGCAGCCTGGTCTTTGAAACGAATTCTCGCGTGAATGCAGCCTGGTCGAAATGGCGCTCGATGACTGGCGTTCTCTGCGATAAAAACATGCCAGAACGTCTCAAATCTAAGATCTATAGGACCGTCATCCGGCCGGTCGCGATTTACGGTGCTGAGTGCTGGCCTACGACTAAAGAGATCGAAGCACGGCTCAGTGTGATGGAGACCAAGATGCTGCGCTGGACAGCCGGAGTCACACGAGTAGACCACATTCGAAACGATGTCATCAGAGAGCGATTCGGGGTGGCTCCAATTGTCGACAAGATGCGCGAAGCCCGTCTTCGATGGTATGGTCATGTCCTTCGCGCGAAAGATGACAGTGTCTGTAAGATCGTCTCAACCTTGACGTGCCCGGAAAGCGGCCTAGGGGGCGCCCGAAGCAGCGATGGCTCGATACGTTGCACGTAGACTTGAAGTCAGTTAATATCCACCCCGATCAAGCATTTAATCGGGAAAAGTGGCGTCAACACATATAAAAAGCGGACCCCGCCTACAAGCGGGACAGACGCTAAAGAATAAGAAGAAGAAGAAGAAGAGGGTTTCAGCCGCAGGGTGCGCTTTTAACGAAAGGACCAACTCGGACATGTCTCGAGCACCATCGGAGCATTCTGAGAAGTGGTAGAAAAGCCTTTGGCAGGAATTAGATCCATGAAGATGGATGAGTAATTTGTCAAATTGGAAGAAAATGGCGAAAGTTTTAGAGAGTGCATTCATTGACTGGCTCAATACTCAGGCATTATAAGATTTCAGCAACTAAAGAAGTTCAGTAACAAAGTATTGAATTTGCTTAAAGGCAGAATTTACGATGAAAAGTTAGCTCATTGGAAATAAGGGTAGAGGTGGTCAGTGGAGCAGGGATGAAGAAGAAACCATTTGAAACGGCCCGAAACCCGAGAAATGGGACCCTTCCTTGCCCGTTGATTTGCGCATTGATGCGACTCTCATCGCTGTGCCCTCTTCAACACTACGCTCTCTGCTATCTAATCACTCGCCACGTATAGACCTGCGGCGAGTGATTAGATAGTCGGTGGGCGTACCCCGCCAACCGCGCCAAGAGTGAGCCATGCTAGATCGCCGAGGTCAAATCTTTCGCTGCCAATTGCGCGTCGGTCAGCACCCTCAGGAGGTCCGCCTGTCTCCCAACTAGGCAATTAACCTTCTTGGACCTTCGTTCTTATCGCAAATTCGTCCTTTAATATGTGTTGGATTGTTTTGTTGAACTGTACGCTTTCCGCACTAATTCGTAACATAGTTAGTAATAGTAATAGTTCAAACTTGATTATAGTCGGAAGTTTTTAGGAAACGGCTTTTCCGTTCTTGATTCTCCCCCTTTCAATACTAATTTGGGGGTTCAGTGAAGGAGGCTGGCCTTCAAAACATATCAAAATTTGAACTAAGTTGATTGATCAGAAAGGAATTTACGGTCGGAAACATTTCAATATACCAATATTCGAATATTCCACTGATGACTTTTAGGCGCTACTGTATGTACGTCGTTGAGCGGTGACCCTCCTCAGAAGTGACTTTACCCTTGCTTCATAGCCACCCTCCTAAAATGAATTCGACCTTACTGAATGGTTGTTTATATACTGGTAGGAAATGTTATCACAATCACGATATCTTTCGCCTCTAGTCGACCATTTTGCGGACGGACAGACAGACGTGCAACATACACACAAACAAACGACACACCAAACTTCTGGTTTTAAGAAGTGATTATTTTGGTCATAGTGATCTCTTATAAGCGAGACCACACATTCCAAAGTATCGCGGCTGAATATTGAGCTGGACACGGTAGAACACAGTCCTCTCAAATTGCGGCAGTGAATGCACAATAAAACCGCGCGACTTCCCGGCGACCCTACGGAAATGTGGACCTTGGCCGTTTCTGAGCAAAATTCTGAGCCAATGCATATATCCCAACTATTCTAAATTGATCCACTACTACAGATGGTTGTAAAGCTTATCCAACTTTCACCACAGAATCTATCCGATGTATTGGACGTTCGAGAAACTGACTTAGCGTAGGGTGAATTTAATAAAGGAACCGACTTTGAAAATCCATTGAAGAAATCTCAAGATATATATGAGTTTGCATCATCAATTTCGTAAAACTTTTCTGCACCACTAGGTAAGCGCGATAGCGCTGTCATTCGTTCCAAAACACTAGCAGGTAAAACACCGACAGGCAACTCGACCTAGACTTCAAAAGAATGCAGAGTGCGTGCTCGTTCTATTAGGTTGGAAAGAAAGTCCTGCAACACTTTTTCAAATTTTTGATTTTAATTTTATCTTTTTTGTTTACAACTCCTGACCGGTCTATATCTACCATGAGTGTCCACCACTTGTCTTCAACGCTCAGAAAATTTCTTGATGCTCCTTTTCCAAAACCCAGCGGAGTGCGGGTCGAGAAAGGAGGCGACCTCACTTTCGAGTTGGAGTTGATCGTCTAATTATTTCGTTATCAAGATGATGATTTAAGGTCCAGGATAGGTGCAGTCATTTATAGCTCGACCAGGGGATTACGCTAAGAGAGGTAAGAAATCTTGCCGCAACTCCAGAATTTCTTACCGGGCTCATTTCGGATCATGGTGATTCGCAATGTCATGAAAGAAATGAATATTGTCGCGGTACGAGGGCTCTTGACGAGCTGCCTCGGCCAGCTTCTGGAGTTCCGCAGCCTAGGCCTCTACCTACACAATGGTGCCCATAACGAAGAATTGTAGTGGAGCTTCTGTAAGAGCCCTACCTGTAATGGAGTGTAGGGACGCTGCTGGCTTCTTATAAAAATATCAAAAGATCGAAAGCGCTGGTAAAGGTGAAACACGCTGTAGCGGTGAACGGCATGCCTATTGAAGCTATTGCAGATAGTGTTGGTCGTTGACACGAATCCATAGTTTGGAGACATTTGTACTAGACAGTGACTCGGAGTACGGATTTACTAGTGGTCGAGGTTTTTTGAATTTTCTTGGATAACTACTGACTGCAGCACTTATATCCACCTCGTGGATTGAAGCCTCGAGAATGCTCTACCATTTGTTAGTCATAAATGTTACCTATGAATTTTTCAGAAAAAAAAAGAAAATTTTAGAAAGAGTGTCGCAGAACTTTCTTACCAACCTAATATAACCTCTTTGACACGATATGAACGTAGTTTTTCTTGCACACAACAACTATTTAGCCACCTAAGTACATACTCACGTCAATGCCGTGGAAGGTATATTATTCCGTTATGTTCTTGATTACGAGAAAAGTTAAGGGAAAAATCCACGCCAAATATAGCTTACTTTTGGATCAATACCGGCTGTAGGTTCATCAAGTAATAAAAGATCCCTGCAGTTCAATATGGCCACACCAACGCTTATTCGGCGCTTCTGTCCACCACTGTAAGATGAGTTTGAACTTTCGTTGAGTCTACTGTAGGAAAATGCAGAGATGTTTCTCTTCCAACCTCAGTCTACCAAAGCTTTTTTGACAATGGTCGGACATATTCAGTTGCCGCAAAACTTCTTTCGCCATTTTACTAGAATGTCGATATCCTGAAGATATGATTCCCAGGTGAGTTATGTGAGAACATTCTTACAATAAAGGATAAAGGATAAAGCATTTGCCGTTGATCAATCCCTTTTTGGGATGCGGCACGCATTCTACTTCCATTTGTACATTCGTAGTGGCGTTTGAATGCGATGTGGCCTATACAATGACTTGCGGGGGCCAGCCGATGTACAAGTCAGTGTTTTTATCCTCCCAGACAAGTCTGGTACCAATTAACCGACCCCGGAGGGATGGAAGGCTTGGTTGGCCCGGGCGACTCACGACCCAGGATTTGATCCCCGGACCGCTCGCGTAAGCGTGCCACTTGCCACTACACCACTTCCGCCCCGTTGGAAGTGAGGCGCTACGAAATCATCGAGGCGGTAGCTAAGAGCTGGTCCGATTGGAGAGATAATGGAAACGAGGAGAGGCGAGACTGTCAAACGAGGATCGACGATAGTTTTATGGAATAACTTATTACCAGTTAACCAAATTAGTAGTTTTGTACATGGTTAGACTCGCCACAGAGAGACGAGTCCATCGCTGTAAAGATCCTTTCATTTTACCCGCTTTGAGGGAGTTATGACGGTGCGACGGTTTGCGACGCTACAAAACCGTCGCAACGCGTAGATGTTTCAAAAATTAGGAGCAGTATTGTAGATGCTGTGCCTACCTTTTATACCTGCTATAATCTTCATGTTCTGATAGGCAGAAAGATTATCAGCCAGCGAATCGAACTGAGGACAGAAACCAACTTCCTTGAACAAAAGAATACATTATTTTACAGCAATACAATAACACACTCATTCACTCAAATATGGTTTTATAAGGATTCATGGGTCCAGGAAATCAAATGGTACTAGATTGCTCACACAACACTAGCCTGGTGCGGGCTTGGCTCGGCTCCGCACGCTACCTCGTGCATGATACGGTAGACCGGTGAAAATGGACAACTTGGGAAGCATTGGATCTCGCCGCTAAAGCATCATTGTTGGTACCAGGGTCAAGCGTCAGTTGAGGAATCCTTGACAGACAGGGGCGTATATCATCCACCAGTTTAGCTCCGCACGCAACCGCGCGCATCACATGGTGGGCTTTAGTGAAACTGGACAACTTGCAGAATATTAGGTCACGTGGCTGAGAAACTAACAGTAAGATGTTTGGAAGATGTGTCACATGAATTTCAAAGGTTGTCCAATTTTGCTGAAGATTGTCGCGTAATGCGCATTATCATGACTTCGTAAACATTTAGCATTGATATCGAGCTCGGGCGATTTAGCGGTTTATAGAATTCCCACAATTGAAGAATCGGTGTGTAAGTGAAATATAACCAATCAATCAGCATCTAACCGAGCTGATGGAAATTGGAAATATAATGGAAATTCGCTATTAGTCCAAGTCCAGATAGTTGAGCAGCTCAACTTTCTTTGCTTCTTTAGATGAAAGGGTAGGAATGGAACATATTCACGTGCTAGGGACCTGGTTTAGTTCAACTGAGTGCACGCTCAACTGTCGCTACTTTTATCAGTACAGTTGCCGCTCATACCACTTTCTGTCACCTACATTCAACCCTCGCCACCTTGATCGCTTGCCAGTGATAATTGCAACGAAGTTGGAGAGACCTGCATTCAGAACGCTCTTATCATTCCTTGTCATTTGTTATCAGTTCATACTGTTCGCAATCGGTGTCCCGGTCCCAACCTCCAGGCAACGTGTAGGAGCTAATATTTACTGTCACCACGAAGGCTGCAACGAAATTAGCAGTACTCAAAATCCTAACTTCCTTATCAACCGTTATCGCTTGTTATCACTTTTGATCATCCACTATCCGTGTTCCCGTCCCATCCCCTATACCACATGTGAGAGCCAAGGTTCCAATGTAACCGCGAAGGGCCGCAACGAAACTGGTGGTATCCACACTTTGACGCCCCTTATCAGTTCTTATCAGTTGCTACCACATTCGTTCACTCAACTTCTTGGTCCCCGCCTCACCCCACATATCATACATGAGTGCAAACTCTCCACCGTCAACGCGAACGGCGTAACGAAATTGGTGACATCAACATTTCGACGTCCGTTATCAGCTCCTATCAGTAGTTATCACTTCCCGCCACCCATCATCAGTGTTCACCTCCCCCCCTATATATCCTAGAAGTTTGAGCGCTCTGGGTCCAAAGGGAGGGAAGTTATGAATTTCCGGTCAGACACACACACAACCGCTTAGCCGATTATATATAGTAGGATACTTCGACAGACAAAACATAGAGGATGTGATCCGATGCTGTGTATGCTTAACCGAAGGATTTCTAATAACAACGAGGTAATTTCGTGTTTAAAGAGCTCGCGTATGAACTCTTGGCCACCTCAGTGATTCATTCTGGCAAGGTTAAAGGCAAAGTTCGGGATTTCTAGCGAAATTTAG
>MU868579.1:28829-48470 GCA_036418205.1 Ostertagia ostertagi
TGTCGATAAGCTGCTCGAATGCAAGCGCACGCGTTGCAAGTCAATCACATTCATGATGCAAAGCGGTCTGTGCGCAGAGAGGAGTTGGTATGCATAGTGCTGTCTGCCATAACCCACGTTCTACAGCGGTGGTGCTCAGTTAGCGTACATTCCTTCATCGTGGAGTGTGACGACAAGGGCACATCGGGAACAAGTCGATGATAGGTGACATGTCGCGCTCCAGCGCTAACGTGGGGTGGTACTAATACAACCTGTTGAAAAATCGTTTCGCTGACATTGTACTAGCTACGGGCGTTCAAGGCGAACTGCACCTAGCAAATTCTTTATTTTTGCAGAGTGGATTTTATTACAACTGGTGCCGATGCTGAAGAATTTCTAGTTGATTTTCCCTGGTAATTGTTCCACTAATGAAGAGTCCGAGGTGTGGTTCACTTCTGAAGGGTTTTCTGAAGGTAGAAGGCGGGTGCCACCTTTATTGGGGAGACTACGCGACAGTGCGGCGTTGTGTTCGTCTGCTCCTCCAAAGCATAGTCCCCGATGGCGCGTATTTCGAAACTGCCACGTGATGACGAAATAACGAAATAGTAACTGCCCCTTGGACTAAGCCTTGGAGGAGCAGGAACGGAGCGTTGCGCCGAGCGTGGTCCCCCCCCCCCCAACTATGTTAGCACCCGAAGTCGCTGTTGCAAGTGGAATACGCTACAACGAAAAATGACATTCCCACCGAACTAATGCAGACTTTGTTGGTTGCTGCCGTGAAGGTGACCGAGGAGATATTCGCAGTAGACGTTGAAATGGAGAGCGGATTGAATAGTGGCTCATGTTTTTTTTTCTTTGATATTTACTGATTTTACTTACCGGGTGGATGAAGAGCGATTATATCTTGGCTACGTTGCTCATAGCTTCTATACACGAGTTCTTTAGAAGAAAAAGGGAAGAAAATGTATAGGAGAATTTTGCAGGACTTTTTCCAACTTCGTAAATGCAGATGCCTCTTATTTAAGCGCTGTTCGCAGTCAGCTGCAGGATCAACATGGAAGTGGCCAATTTCAGATAGGAATTTTCAGCTTTCTCAAAATATTTTCGCGTTTGTCAAAATTATCGCGTTCGCATATCTTTCGCGAATACGTACCCATTTCGTCAAATACGACCCCTCTCCCCAACTGCTAAAACACGCCCAACTCGTCCGACTCGGCTGAACGGGCAGTTGACCTTATCGGCTGGTCAACCACGTCAGAGGACGGCTAAAGATGATTTCAACAGGTGCGGCTACATTCTGCAATTTTGATCTAGTCCTAGATTTTTATTATGAATAGATAAAAGACAATTTCATTCCTTTCCATTGTTCAACAACTCTTCATATTTATTCGCTTATTGCTATTTATACTGTTACAATCTCTTGACTTCTCAGCGACTGCTGGGAAATACGTGGGTAATTAGCGCAGTAAGGGAAGAGTTATTTACAGACCAAATGTGAGTTCTTCCGCGATTTTTAATCAACGTCGAATATATGGCTCGACTAAGGAAGCCGGCTAACTCTAAAAAATTCATCAACTTCAACTCTCAACTTTTTGTGGTGCGTTGCTTTCTTTTCTGCTCTTTGTTGCTTTTTTTTGTTATCCCAACAGTATTAACAACAATCATTTTCACATTGTCACTCAATGAAACATGGTTGACGGACTACTTGAACTCAGCCCTTTACCGCCTCTGCGCTCACTAAGGAAAAGGATCGTAAAGGATCGCGGACTCTGACATCAGCCTTAGGCTGGTGTCAGAGTCCGCGATTTTTCGCGATTTTCGCGATTTTCGCGATTTTCGCGATTTTCGCGATTTGCGCGATTTTCGCGATTTGCGCGATTTTCGCGATTTTCGCGATTTTCGCGATTTTCGCGATTTTCGCGATTTTCGCGATTTTCGCGATTTTCGCGATTTGCGCGACGGGTCACGGAAATCACAAGTGCCCGATCAATACTGCAAGGTGTTCTCCAATCCCGCCGTCACTTCTGCTTGATGGTGACTGCTCATGATTCCACTTGTTTCATATCCAGTGTTTCAATTGTTCAAATGGGGCACTTGCAATTTTTGTGATTGGTTTGGTTTGATTCCTGAAAAAAAATAGGAACGATTCAAGAGCATTTCAATGAACTAATAGACATTGAACATGAAACAAGTAGAACCACAAACATTCGTCTTCCAATCTTTACTGCCAAGCAGAATTCGCAGCAGGATTAAACAACACCTCGCAGTATTCATCGGGCACTTCCAACTCCTGTGATCCATCGCAGGTTTCGCGAAAATCGCGAAAATCGCGCAAATCGCGAAAATCGCGAAAATCGCGAAGAGCGATCGCGGACTCTGACACCAGCCTACTGGCTCGGCCGTGCTCGCCGCGGCGCCCTATACCGTGTTTAAAAAGTAGGAGGGGGATTGGTCGGGGCGAATGTGCCTCGGAGGGGGCCAGTCGCCGCGCGCGGCGTTGCGGCAACAGGAAATTCGTGAGCCAGGGGGAATGTAGCCAATTCAGGGGGGGGGGGGGTGGGGGAGGGCAGTCACTTAGCATGCGTGAGAAGCTGGAATGTTCCGTGAGAAGCTGGAATGTTCGAGTTACACTGTTGCCGCTGAGCCGCGCGCGGCGACTGGCCCCCTCCGAGGCACATTGCGCCTTGATCGGGTTACTCTCAGTTCCTGTGATCTGTCGCAGGCTCACAAAAATGCAAGTGGCTTTGAACAATTGAAACACTGAATATGAAGCAAGTGGAAGAGAACACCTTGCAGTATTGAATGAGGCACTTGAGATTTCCGTGACCGTCGCGCAAATCGCGAAAAAATCGCGAAAATCGCGCAAATCGCGAAAATCGCGCAAAAAATCGCGGACTCTGACACCAGCCTAACGGGTCCCTCTCCAGGCTTAGTCCTAGGGCATTCTCTAGTCGTCTGTGCTCTAGCCATCGCGGCAGGACCACTGAGGAAAATCAAGTTGTCAAATTGTGGCTTTTTCACATGGGGCCTTTATTGGTTACTCATGCATAGTACGTTTTGTGCGCTGCGGAGGCAAAAAGTAGCTCGAAACTTTTGATTTGCGAGCTGCTCAACGGGAGGCGTTCGATCCTCTAGCGTTTCCAGCGTCATATCAAGAAACTCATGTATAAGCCAGTAACGAGAACGGTAAACTCGCCAAAGATTCCGCCTATGGCGCGGTGCATTTGCTCACGCTCTGTGCCAGCCTCTTTAGTAAAGGACGGTGAATATCGCTAAAGTTTTATTGTGCCGTATACGTCACTGTATTCATACATGTCGCCTTTGTTTAGGCTTGCACTGTATACAAAAGGCAGAAAATCATTTGTGATCGACAACCATTAGCTTTTATTATTCACTTCTGTAATTTTTTCAATAATCGAGGATCATTCCTAAGCTCAACGAAACTGCTATCATGAACTTCGGAGGGAACACTGGACCGTGTCGTAACTCAACAAGAGGTGAGGGGGGGGGGGTGGAGGGGTGGAGAGGAGGGAAGACGAAAATTTATGCTGAGCATCCAAGGCATCTAAAATTGCGTGAAACATTTCCTTGAAAAATTCTGCTCACCTGTTTCCTTTTTGCAAAGGGAAGGTTCACCCATGCCGGAGCTTCCACTCTGTCATGGGCTTCATGTTGACGACATGAACTATTGCATGAAATGTCCTCCCCCTCCTCTGGAACCAGTTGTGCTTCCCAACATTATGCTTGAATATTTTTGTATGTGGAACAAACAGAAAGTGTGCCAGCTGTCTGCAGGAACAAAAGAACAATTAGCTGGGAAAAGGCGTGGTGATATTACCATCTCATTTAGCGGGTGTAATTTTTGGTAAGTTTACAGCGGACCCTGCGCGGAATAACACTAGGGAGAAAAATGAAATGTTTGGTGAGTGTAATGCTCTCATTACTTAGTGGTTCAATTTTTGACAATATATCAGAAACGCTAAATGCACAAAAGCGCTTGTTCAAGTGGTTTACAAGAACAAAAGCTCCGAGCTTTTCTCAGGTTTTTGAGGGGAGAAGGAAAGTTCGAAATGGTAGCATCACTGTTGTCGCAGTTAGAGTCAGCCATGACGTGTGGCCGTTCTACATGTATAACCCCCCCCCCCCCCCCTCCCCCGACCTTCAGTGGACAATGGTGTTGGTGGTGCGTTGCACTCGATTCAACCTGGCATGCTTCGAAATCTGCTCGTATGATAAAAACTGCCTAAATTGTGAGAAAAAATTAAAATTCTCCTGAATTCTCAGAACTTCTTCGAATTCCTTCTCAAGAACTCCCCCTCCTCACGTCCTCAAGGCGATCCCATTTCTCCAAATAAGACCAACCCCCTGCCCGAAACACGAACACTGATCACCCATCCGACCCGTCCATGTGATTGCCGACAGCTGTACAGCTTCGTTTTCGTGAGAACTTGGTCAAGGTATAAATCCAGATAACTTACACGCCACTCTTCACCAGCCTAAGTCCGTCCAATTCAAATACCCGTCATAGTTAGTGTTAATGGGCTTTGTACTAGAAAATCCAATAAGTTCGATGACGTACTTACACTAACTCTTGCCCTGAATATAAGCGTTGGAAGTGGGCATATTGCGCTTGTTGAAATTCATTTCGCAATTACATGAATTTCATATCAACAGCCAATATTTCGCTTAGAGTCCAACAGACGATCGATACGGAAGCACAACCTTCCGATTTAATTGTGTGCTGAGTCACACCACTTAAAGGACGTGAGCAATCTCCTACTGTAGCGTCATCGTCCCAGGACCACTGGCTGCGTACACAATATGCGCTAACCTTCTCCCAACTGGCTCAATAGTTGCCTAGTTTGTGGGATGATGTTTAAGATCATGGAAGATCAGAAGCAATAACCCAAGTCTTTTCGAAGCGTGTTAGAGTCTGTCAAAATGCTGGCATGACTTAGTCAACTATTGGTGCTTCGAGGGTCGGTGGTGACTGACAATTTTCGCAACAGCTTCCGTGCATACTGGAGACATTGGTTTAGGGCTCCTTTCCAGAACTAGCCTTACAACCTTATGCGATTAAGGGCAAGAGGGCCATGCGTGTCGGGGCTTCGGCGGCTCCGTCGCACGCCCGGCGTTCAGCGAGAGACGTAGAGGACTTTCGTCGCTGCGCCCTCCGTCGGCAACGCTCTCCATCGCGTATTTTGCCACTGTCTACAATGAATGAATCGATCGAGGGAATGTTCTAGGCCATGACTCTTTCTCTCTCTCTAGGCGCTTCAACTCTGTGTGCGTATATGTTTCTACAATATAGCTTAAACATGTAATGCTGCTACGATTACCATAGTTGTTTAAAGAAGATCCACAGGTGTCGTGTTGGAACATTGGTTGTTGTGCGTTGTGACGGCGTTTGCGTGTTTGACGGGAGGCATGTGGAAAGGTAGGCGAGCTTGTGCTCTTGTTAGAACTTCTGGGGAAATATGGGGCTCTTCAACTCTTACAAACTTTTTTGTGATTTGCAAATACACTGATATCCTATCTGTCCTCTGGTTCTAACGATGAAGCTTGTCACCCGTTGGTCGTGGTAGTGTTACGAGGCACGATGCCACCGCGTTGCGTCAGTGCCTGCGTTGCGGCCACGAGCCCGCCATTCACATATTTTGATTGGTTTTGACTTGTTTCTGTAACATTTCTTGATCTCCAACATAGATTTTAAGCATTCACAAACAACTCACTTATTTTTGTTGCTGTTGATTGTGATATTCGCCATTCTGAACGGACTGCAATTTCTTGTAAGCCGATCCAGGATCTTTCTGTGTCCGATCCGTTACTTGCGTCCTCCCGTATCATTTTTGCTTTGTCACCATTTCAGGCCTCGTAAGGGAATGTCCGGTAATGATACACAGAAAATCGCTGACGCTGTAAGTACATCCGGGGAAGGAGCAACAGCCAGTGCGGCTGACGACAATGTCAAAAAGCCGGAAAACCCGTGGGCCTCTCCACGACAGGTACTAGAACATTTCACACGTGGTGTTGCGTTTCTTGATTTTTTTAACCTCTATAATGAGATGTTATTAGGAGCCTGTTAATGGCATTGTTCAACCGCGAGTCATACCTCCCATGGGCAAGCCCACGCGGCACACAAATCAGTTGGATTACATATTGAATACAGTGCTCAAAGAAGTTATGAAGCATAAGCATGCCTGGCCGTTCAATGTGCCTGTGGATACGGTCAAATTGAACCTTCCGGTTAGTTTTGTTTCCATTTTTGTACTTTTTGCTTGGCTTTGACGCCTATTTTTATCTCAAATTAAGGACTATCATAAAGTGATTCGTCGTCCTATGGATATGAAGACAATTCAGAAGCGTCTGCAGAATATCTACTACTATTCAGCAAAAGAATGCATGGAGGTTGAAACTTTCTTCTCTAATTTTTTTTCGAATCTCTTTGCCAATTTTGTCGGTGTTGAAATTTCCGGAACAATATTTTTGAACCAAGCCGTCGGCTGGTGTTATTTTTGCTCTACGATGTTCTCGTTCATAAATTCCTATAATTCTGGAATTTTTTATAAAGCAACAGATCTTTCTATAAAGTTTCTCATTGTTAGCCGCAAAATATTTTGACCCTTATAAGCTAAACCACCAGTAATTGCTTGTGGCAGATAGTGAGAAACTGTCACCGTTTTTCGTCGTTTTATCTCTTATGAGAGTTATTCGATTACAACGGTTAATTTGAGGGAGCGTTTCAAAACTTACACAGTACTTATGCTTTAATTGGGGTAGCTGCATAAGAGTTTTGCGGGGAATTAGCTCACTCGGTGAATTTTCAAGATGGGTCAAAACACATCACGCCTATATCGGAGAGTCTTCAACGCTTGTACCACCAGAATAGGAATCTATGAGCTTTAACATCGTAACTAAAAAAGGTTCAAGTCTTGGTTCGATCAATTAGTTTCGGATATTTACCAATCCCGTACATGGATTCCGTTTCTGTTGCACGGTACAATGGGTTGACAGCGTAGAGGTTCTCCGATATATTGTAGGACATAATGACAATGTTCAACAACTGCTACACTTTCAACCCTCCTCACAGTGAGATCGTTTCGATGGGTCGCGAACTCGAACAACTCTTCTTGGCCAAGATTGCTGATATGCCTTCTGATGTAAGTATTCTACTAGGATTTTCTCCAGGATTTCGAAGATATCTTCCGCAACTGTTACACCTTCAATCAAGTGGAAGACGACGTGACAATAATGTGCCAAAATGTCGAGAACGTGTATAGGGACTGTATGCAGAGTTTGCCTCACGAGGTTTTTTTATTTTATAATTTACCGTGCGCGGATATGCTTCATACTAACCACTGTCCTATCTGTTTGCTTCCCGTTGCATAGCTGGATTTCCTGTAGTGCTGCCACACATTGCATAATGTTCATCTTTCAGGAGGTTGAGATCGCACGGCCATCTTCGAAACGTGGTCCTAAGAATCTCCGCAAGGGCCCATCTCCAGCTCCTGCCGGTGGACGAAAGTCGGCGTCCTTCGTTCGAGGTGGGAGCGAGGATGCCCAGCACGTCTTAGAACATTTTCATAATGCGACGGTTAGAGGTCTGCGTGGACTCACTAATATCTGCCTTCTTATTTTGCAAAACGGGGATCTAGCTTGTTGTAACTCAGAGTAGTAGATATCAACCCGATGTTACTTCTCAATGAGCCTCATCTTTTATTACATACCAATAAATTATTATAACTTCAGCGTCGCGAGAATCTTCAATACAGCGTGGCGCTGCAGATAGCTCTTCCGTGCTTGGCGATTCCGACGTTCCAAATGTTGTGGAAGAGTCGTCGAGTGGGACCAGCATGGATGTCCCGGTATTTGTTCACATACAGTTTAATTTGCACTCCTGATTCGTTTTAAAAGTAGGTTGAAATATCAGGTATCTGTTTTAGATAAGTTCTTCAACGCTCCACCCTCTTAAGGTGCAAAAAGGAGTGAAGAGGAAAGCGGACACCACAACAGGTGTTCTTATTGAAGAAGATTCTGGCAAGGTAATATTCTTGATCGTTCCCACAGTGTAAATAAATGTCACAACAGAACAACTTTTAGACAGAAGACACTAATTCTCAGGTTCCTCGTCGTGAGTCAGCTCGTCCTGTTAAGAAACCAGCGCATTTCATCGATTATACACAGCTACCTCCTAGGTATAAAGGCAAAGCTTCAGAGTCAATGAAGTTTTGCCACAAGGTGTTACATGAGTTAATGGGCAAGAAGTGCAAAGTACGTGTTATTTTCGTGACGTCCAATGGAGGGCAACACTTCAGTTGAATTTTATTACATTTTCCACATTCAGGCTTTTAATTGGCCGTTTTTGGTTCCTGTTGACGTTGAGGGCATGAATTTGTCAGACTACTATGACATTATTACCAATCCGATGGATCTTGGCACGATCAAAAAGAAATTGGATAATAAACAGTACGCTAACGCACAGGAGTTCGCCGATGATATAATGCTGGTCGGTTACTCCTCATTAATTATCAGTTATTATTACAGAATATTATTATATTACCTTTCAGGTTTGTTCGAATTGCTTCACCTACAATCCTGCCACGGATGTTATTCACCAGCACGGAAGAGCTCTTTTACGAGCTTTCGAGGAAAGGGTAAGTTCGATAATTGTGTATTGCATTAACTGGAATACACTTGTTTGTTCTGTTATTCCTAATCTAACTTGGCCTTGGTTTAGTGGTCACAATTGCCGGTTGATGAAGACGTAGCCGATACGAACGTTGTGGCTACTTCATGTGATATGGATGAGGATGATCAGCTTGATCTATTTCTCAATCATGTGATTCATTAATATTCATTGATGCCGTATTTTTCAAATAATTTCACACCTTTTAGTTGACTGCGCAAAGGAAGAAGCTGCAAGAACGTATGGACCAAATAGGACAATATGCCAATGAACTCACCGAGCTCCAAATGAAGAGGAAGGAGGCCAAACAAGGGGATGGAACAGTCCCTGCTGTTCCTCCTACTTTGATGAGTTCAGTGCAGCAGACGTTAGCGCAGTGTGGTGTGACTGTACAACCTTCAACGCCAACCAACAGAACACGTCGTGGTCCTCCAATCCATGTCAAAGAAGATTCACCTTTGTCCAATGGACCTGCCACCTCAATCTCACCACTGGTGTGTTTGGTACATATTATTTGTTTTGGCTGTATTAATTAGGTGGTACTGTTTCAGCCTCGCAAGGAATCGCTGAAGCGTCCGCAATCTCATGCAATTGCTGAACCAGCCAAATTGTATTGTGGGCGGGGTCGCAGACCCGGTTCAAAAAATAAGCCTAAAGCGGAAAGCTCAGCTAATGGGAAACCATGGAAGGATGATTACGAGTTCGATTCAAGTGATGAAGCATCTCATGAGCCAATGTCTTATGATGAGAAGCGACAACTCAGTCTTGATATCAACAAGCTCCCTGGTGATAAACTCAGCATGGTCGTCAGTATTATTGAAAGCAGAGAGGACCTTTCGGTACGATTTTAAGAGTATACCGTGCAATATATCTGTTATTGGTCGTTTTTCAGGATATCAGTCCAGAGGAAATCGAGATTGATTTTGAAACTCTGAAAGCTGTTACCCTTCGTGACCTCGAGGCATTTGTAGCTGCCGCTTTGAAACGGAAACCAAGAAAAAGTGAGTATTTCGTGTAAACATAGGGTTCATCATGTGCTCGTGCATGCTCGTCTTCTCGTTGTCTTACTGCAACATTATAGCAGTTAAAAGTGATAATGAGACGCGCAAACGTGAAATCGAAGATAAGATTAAGAAGCTTGGTGGAACTGTATCGGCTCAGCAATCAAACAAGAATGGTGGGTTTCGATTTTCTACGAACAATCCCTGTTAGTAGTTGTGGTGAAGTTGAGGACAGCTTACTCAGCGCTGCAAGATTTCATTCTGCTTGTCGTAACATGAAAGTTGTTCTAGCAGCATCCACCGCAGATGCTTCCCGACATGTGGTTAGTCGTGCCCGTTCATCATCTGAATCCTCATCTGGTAGTTCTGGATCGTCGTCATCATCAAGCAGTGACTCGTCCGATTCAGAATCAGGTTAGGCGGGTGGTGTATGGGCGGCGCATGGGCACTCGATCTCTCTGTTTGGGTGGCGGGGTAAGGGCCGAGTCGAGTTCCCCCGTCCCGCCACCCCCGTCCTAGCCTATCAGCGTCGTAGTTTTATTTTTTCTTCTTGTTATACAAACACGTTGGCATATTTACTAAAGCGCACATGCGAAGTTGAGCACACACGTGTAGTTGGTGACTCGATTTTGTCTCTGTAAATATGGAGGCTACTCCTCTTCCCAAAGCATCGTATAAGTTGGTGCATCAAGTTACATACGGCATGTCGGGTTGCCGCTTTCTATTCAAGTACTAGTTGTCCGTTACTAATTATCGTTACCTTTCGTTTTGGTACATAATTATTGAAATGACTTGTGATTGTTAACTTATTAATTTGTGGTACGTTTTATTTCACAAAAGTTACCTTCTCATTTTTCTCACTAGTTCTGAATTTGTTGACATACAAACAAAAAGGATTAATCTGAATCTCATGCTTAATCATGTTGTAATGTTTTTGTCATGTGTTACTACGCCATGATCTTTTATATGGCTAACATATTTCGCTTAAGTTATTTCATCTGCTCAGTTTATTAATAACGGCTCTAGATTTTAGTAGACACAACATTTAAAAAGTGATAATAAACCTTTCACATCCATCTCAATATCACATCCATCGCCACACAATACAGAGAGATCGAGTTGCCCCCTTTTTTTTTACCAGTTTTTTTCTTTGTTTTTTTAACCGTGATTTAAAAAGGAAGATTACACGATAGGTCAGGAAAAGATTGTGTTTAGCAAAATAGAATATAAATAAAAATAAATACTTGAAGGGATTACTATGATCGGCGTCATTGTTAATGAGTTTTTATCTGGAGTTGAGTATTACTGAGACTTCAAGGAGAATGAAGCTAATTTCAGACGCTTGTGCATATGATTGTGGCCGCAGAGTGATTTGTGTAATAAGTTTTGCACTTGTGAACCAAATGTCAAATTATTTGCGAATTCGTTGCAGGTTAGAGGTAGCCGTTCTTTTGAGGAAATTCTTAGTGGAATGTTCAAAAAACTAGGTTGACTGGATTAGTTCTGCGAAGGGCGGGTGCATGATAACCGTTTTCGTATGTTAGTAAGAAGTTTCACTGTTACACAAATGCAAGTTAGGTCTGTTCAAATTGTATGGCGTCATTGACAAATAGGCTTTGTTTTTTGAGTGTTCAGGAGTCTTGCAGTAGACAGTTAGTGGTGCTCTATCTGCCCCGCGCTCTTTATGATGCTGAGGCTACGTTTATAAACACCAATTTTTTTTTTACATTGAAATGCATTTTGCGTGTAGGTGAGCAATGGGATATGGAGACTCACACTTCAGCCCGGGTGGTGAACATTATGGTAGCATGACCGGTTTAGCTTCAAGGAGTGTATGTGGGAGAGAGTCATTAACTTTTTTTTTCTTGACTCTATCTGAGGTAGATCTTTTCAGAAGCTCCCGAACTGGAGGATCCGAAGCGTATGCGACTTGTTTTCTCCAACAGGGCCGGAAAAGCGAAGGTGCAGTTGATTGATACACCAAATGCTGAATCTGCTTCCACTATTACTGAGGATGTTTCCCTGCCGAAGAGTCCTCGTCCTCCTGAATCTCGTCTGACGTCTCGACCACAACGTCATCGCCGTCCTCGTGTCATTTCATTCTCTGACGCTCCCCCCACTGCAGCCAGTGCAACCGCAAGTGGTGATGTTGCTAGTAAAGAGCCCACAGTGTCGCGTGCTCGCACCGTTCCGACAGTTCCCAAAAACGCGTCACCGATCAAGTCTGCTTCTGTGAACACTGATGCATTCGCTTCTGCTTCAGCGCTAGAAAATGGAACCGTTTCTTCTATTGGACCGGCTGCAGCAGTAGGAGTTGCTCCCTCAGTGGTGATTCCTCACACAGGAACTGCGGCCACTGCAGCGAGCTCCTATTCATCTCGTTCGTCATCTGTTCCTCTTCATGCTGACAAGTCCGAGCAGTCACAGTCAAGTTCCCCCAATACCTGCGTTGCACCCGGTCAACCTTCAGAAGCGCGTACTAGTTTACGAGGTCAAAATGCTCCTTTGTCGCCAGTTCGCAGCCGCCACACGGCTCTAATAGACCAGGACAGTCTGCTAAAGAACGTAGACACTGAAGCGGAAAGAAACAGAAATGTCAAAGAAGCGAAGCCTCTCATGAAGTTAGGAACAGCCGCTGATGGAGAACTTACTGATCAGCGCAAAGAAGACTTAGAAAAATCGGCTTCATCGAAAAGGATGGTAACGAGGGGACCGAAACGTACACTGCGTAGCACCCCTGCTAAAAAGGAAATAGGTAAGGAACCGTTAAACCTGTTGTTTCATCTTCATTTAATTTGCTTTGTTATAGCTGAGAGTTCTGCATCAGCGTCTGGTAAAGCCCTCAACACGACAGGATCGGGTTCAGTCGGTGAGATTTTATTCTTGTATTTGTTAAAATTTCCCCTGATGTTTTGTTAGTACCGATTTCTCAAGGTGCTACTATCCTGGACCAGCTTCTTCCCGTGGGTGAGGAAAGGTCGAGAACGCCGATAACTTCAACAGGTAAATGAACATCATGCATAAGATACACGCCTTTTTAGTAAGGACTGATTAATAATCAACACTGGTATCTCTTCAACCTTTACAAGTAGATGGATCAGCACTTTTTCAGGTGTTTCCATTCTAGATCAATTACTTCCTGCTGATCCAAGGTCCGAAACTCCATTGTCAACAGGTGCGTGGAACGCTGTGAATTTTCTCTTTTGTTTGATAATAACAAATTCAAGGTGTCCCTGTTGTGAATAAGCTCCTTCACACTGAAAGCAACCCACTTGATACGCCTCCAGGTTCTGCAGGTATCATATGGAGTTGTAATTGTTCGCTCTCATTTACATGTCGTTCTTGTAGGTCATCCAATTATTGATCAGCGATCACAAACAAAACCAGGCAAATCCAAGCAAGGTTAGTCTTTGTAGAAGCTGCTTCAATTTTCGTAAGATTCCCTATAATTCGCGTCTTCTTTCAGGTTTGCCTTCTCTTGATGCGCTGCAGTCGAATACCATTTCATCCATGTCAATCAAAGCCGCTGAGCAACTAGAACAATTTAAACTCCAGGCAAAGCTGAAGGAAGAGAAAGTCCGTTTTTTTTTTGAATCGTTTGTTGATGTTTTCAACTGATGAATATTTACCTTGCTTATTGAGACGCGTTGGAACGCCAGTCTAATTGATACCTTATACGGCGTTTTCTTTCATGTTGTTTTTCAGAGGAAGCAGTTGCGTATGGATGAAGAACAACGTCGTCGTGAACGAGAGGGGCAGCGCGCGGTTGGTGGAACGATTCCAGAGAAGAGCGCTGATTTAACTCGTGGTGACCATGGTCCCAGTCGCCCACCATCTCACAGTGGTCCTCCTAAAGAGTTTGTCCGCGATAATCCAAACGATGGAGTGCAGAGAGATAGCTATAAGGATATTCAAAATGAAGCAATTCGCGGCGTGAGCACTGGTGAACAGGATAGCCAGCGAGGAATTCAAGGACACCGTGAAGGAGCTCCTGGACATGGGGAATTCCGAGACGAACATCATGAACACTCTAATGAATCGGGGGAGTCACACCACCAAGAGTCAAATGACAGTGGAACTTCGCCTCATTCGCATGTGCTTACACAGGAAGGAGCGATGCTCCGTCGTAGAGAGCAGGTAGTATTAGTTTTCCCCACACTGCTAGCATGTTCACGTTAATGTGGTGGATTCAGGAGAGACGTATGCGTGAGCTAGCCAAGGATGTGGATCTGACTAGCCAGATGGAACTGATGGCTAACTTTGAAGCGAGCTTTTGATCCAACGATCTCCTCTTATTGTGCCTATTCCTCAGGTTATACGTGTCAAGCATGCCGGTGAAAGATATGTTAATTGTTAAGCAATACAGGTCAATTTTTAGTGTTATATCGAATGAAGAAAAAACCGTTATTAATATGGATATTTGTTGATCGTTGGGCAATAATTTGAAAAAGGGATGCGATGAATGCAATTCTCTTAATTTTGACTTTCTAACGTGGAATTTTCGGAATTTAAGGCCACTGCCATCCAAACAGGCAATTTATTGAAGCAAGAATAATGAGGAGCTGTTGGATGTCTCGCGCTCACCGTTATATGGTGCAGGGGCTTAATTAATGCTATTATTGCGACATCGATCCGGTTTCCTGTTCTTCCTTAAACCCGGCGGTCAACGAAATTTCCAAGTAATAATTTTTGATTTGAAAAGGAACGTTTCTTCACGACAAATGAGTTTGCGGAGATCATTTAAACATCTGCTTTGGTTCTTTTCTTATTTCAGTGGAAATACGTATCCGAAAGAGGTCATTATCTCTAGTTTCTTAGTTTCTTTCTTAGTTTTCACTTTATTCTACATATTGCTAGTTAATATGATGCAGTGATACAGGTAATACACGCTACTAATGTTGTCAAAGAAAATTGACATTATCAACGTAGTTGTTTTATGTAGGCATGTAGTTTTTATTGTCTTCAACTTCGTGTTTCATCTGATGATATCTCGAACGAAAATAATGACCGCCGTGCTACATTTGTGATTTTTATTTTGTATTCCACTAGATTGGCTTCATGCGAATCTCGATTCCATTTGTAAGAAATCTGGTTCTTTGTAATTGTAATATACGCCTTGAAACCACTATTCATCATTGCTTGGAGTTCATTTAACTCATTTAAGCAGCTGTTAGATTAGCTTAAACTATGTTCACTGTTCCTCGTTTTAACCCACTGCGCAGTCTTGTTTTTATAGTTTTATCCGCAATTAAGCGTCGTCGACTTTTATATTGTACTACTTTGTTTTATCATTGAAGTTGTATACTAGCATTGTTTTATTTTTTTACATTCTTACGCAACTTCTGAAGTTAATTTGTTCCAGTTGTTTTTCTCCAATAAATCGGAAAAATTTGTTCTGCAATAGTGTAGTAGTGGGACAATAATCGTTACGTGCGCGTACTTTGAAGATGTGTATTGCGAAGACGCGTTTAATGATTTGTGAAAATTTTTTCTTGGCATCGAAGTTTCAGCAGGCGTACTTACGAGGGCTAGCAATAACTCAATGCAGCTTCCATTACGCCGCAATCTCAATCAACGGTTTAGTAGACCAATAGACAATGGAAAAGAAGTGTCGATTGGTAGAGGAGGAAATTGAGTGGGTCAGGAGATGGAGCCGAATAGATTAGACAAGCAATGGTTTTTAGCGCCGGCTGCCATTCAGTCGGTTCATGTCTAACCTCTTCAAATTGAGTCTCCTTGTCGCCTAAATTCCTTACGCTTTATCTATTAACCAGGAAGGTCTTCCAAGTTATGGAGCCCTCACCCAAAATGGCCTTTTGCGCACGATAGAGGCACGTACATGGAACCTATATTTGTGGTTTTTTGAGACGGGCTTTGGAGGATGGGAAACGGTTTGGCCGATGATTTTGCTTCGACCATGTTCCTTTCGGTGGGGCACATCTGGGATTTTGCTTCGACCTGTTCCTTTCGGTGGGGCACATCTGGCCTCATGGGCTGATCATCGAAACGGTCCAACTACTGGCTGGAAGCCCAGCAATGGGAGCGAGAAGGGCCTAATCACTGCACCAACTAGTACAGCGCTATCGCAAAATGGCATCCTCAACATGGAGACTCGAGCACTAAGCCTAGGAGTTGGCAGGGACTTTGAGAAAAACGAAAACTGCACACGTACCCCGAAGTCTCTTCTTTCGAGCGATCAAATGCATTACCACCAAAATGCCCCGTGACTTGCGACAGCCCCCAATACTTTCCTTGTAGAAGAAAATGCGCCTTTTCTACCGCATGTGTCTTTTCTGTCATAATCAGCAAGTTGGGTGTGGACCATTGTTTGTTTAGGGGTCTAATAACTCATTATTTGAAAATGGTGACAAGGAGTTCATCTCCAAGTCGTCCACCCAGTATGGTTGCATAGGTTCCACCGTAACCACGTCGCACTAGAGCGCGCAAACCGATCGGCGCTCGTTTACAGTGACCCTACCGGGACTGCGCATGGAGCAATATAACATCCATTTCCGCGACAATCCAGAGGCAGCCCTTCAAAATTCTCGCGGACCCTGTACATCATCCTCGCGCCTTGTAAGGATGAGCAAGGCCCCACTGCGGCCGCATTTTGTTGCGAATGAATTGTCGTTTTGCCATACTCCACTTTCTACAGTGGTAGTGCTCCGTACAGTTGATGACCATAACTGTCGCCTAAACCTACACCCTGAAGAAATGCAAGTTGAGTTCTTTGGCAAGCTTCCCATTTTTGAACCTAGTATATATATATATATATATAGTACGATATAAAACAATGATGGCATAAAATAAAACTCAAGTACCGATAGAAAGAACATCAAGGAACTCATCCAATGAACATCAACAAGTGTTCAAAATAGTTGTAGTGTGAGCTAGTTGTATAAATAAAAAAAGGGGAAGGGGGAGAGGAGGCCGCCGGCAGTGGAGTGAAGGACAGCGCAGAAGGGCAGTGGGCCGCCAACACTGCAAGTTCTCACGGGCGTGAATGAGAACTCCGGATACCATCGTAGTAGGTCCGCCAACGTTGCTGAAGTCCACATGCCACAGCGGTAGAATGTCGAGGGGAGGAGGGGGAGGGGCAAAGCAAAAGACGCATATAAAACAACAGAAAAAACAAGTTAACCACAAGATAGAAGCCACTGAGAGAAGATATGTACAACGGCAACTTCATAAATAACCGGAACAATTTCCAAGGTATATTGGGGGAAAATCGTGAACAGCTAATCAGAGGCTTGGAGAAAGATCCAGAAACAAAGCAACACATGAGCGGTCGCTTCTCGTCTTGAAAAAGTATTGTTCAGGAAATAACGCTAGTTGAATTCGAGCTAACTATAAAAATGTAGCATGAACTTATCGAACAACCTTACTGGAGCTGGTGGCTTTTGCTAGGCGCGAAATTAGAGCTTTTAAGGTGTAATGCAAGACGACTCTGGAACAAAGAAACGTGCTTTCATCTGAAAAAGACAGATTCTAAACTGTTCCAAAGATTTACTACTCGTACAGGAAGAATTATTAAAGGAAGACGTGTTAGGTTACATGGCCGCACACGGTAAGAGTGACCTCTAGATATACCAATGGAAGGCGGGATTTCGAACAGGTCGCGCAATTTTAAGGAAATCCAGTTGTCATCTTATAAAGTAATCCATAGTCGAATACAGTGCACCTGAATTGTCACGAACAATCCCGAGTTTCCAAAGCTGCTCGTAAGAGAGCGAACTAACACTTCTCGAATGAAGCATGAGTATGTATTAGGTCGGTCCACAATTTTTGAGAACCTTTGGTGTTTTTCGATTTATTACTTATCTTATTTCTCTGATCTACTTATCCAGCATAGTATACATCATTATTATTAACAACATATCACCAATGCGAGGGTGGGTATTCAGTGCCTCTCTTGTGGACTTTCATAGAGTTCTGATCGAAGGAAAATTGTAGTCCCGAATCAGTTCTCAACCCAATCTGACATCATCAAGTTCCTGTTGGTTTCCTATAGTTCCTTCGGATGACCATCTATAATACTCATTGGTGATGTGGACTGGGTGCAATGTGCTAACAAATCCACGAGCCGCAGTAGATTTGCTCAAACGATTCGGGAGTTCTGACAGTACAAACCCAACTCCCTCTGAATTCGAACTTCCTGAGTCGTTGGCGCAATACGGGAGGGCCTTTGCGCTGAAGACCGGCATCAACTAATACCAGTGTCAGTGATGGGAAGAATCGTTGACAGCTTGATGGCAACGCCTTCAACTTGAAAGCAAAGGAAGACAAAATCTATTTTTTTCTGAGGTCGTTCGAGCCCGCCTTGCTAAGAAAATTCCTAAAAAATTGGAGACTCTCGGGCGGTCAGTTCTTTTAGCTCCGCCTTGTAGCACTAATCCTGCGTCAACGAACGACTATCCGCTCTCCTCTCTCAATCACCTTCTGGAGAAGAAATCTCACTTGAATCACCATAAAGTCAAAATCGACATCCAATATTTCTTCGATCAGAACTCTATGAAATTCTACAAGAGAGACACTGAATACCCACCCTCGCATTGGTTATATGTTGGTAATAATGGTGATGTATACTATGCTGAATAAATACATCAGAGAAATAAGATAAGTAATTAAATCGAAAAACACCAAAGGTTCTCAAAAATTATGGACCGACCTAATAGAACTTCTTTTGACTTTTTCAATCTCATTGATTAGCGACTTTTTATGCGGCGATCAAATAGGCGAACAGTATTCAAGTGCAGGTCCAACGTAGAGGATAAAAAGCCGAACTAGGAGAAGAGGGTCGCGCGTCCTAATTGATTTGAGAATGAAATTAGCCCTCGAATTTGCATTTGATACAATACAGTACATAACTGTCAAAGCCAAGTATCGTCATAAATGATACCTAGGTCCCATACTTCGTGAGTTTGCATAAGTTGGTTCCCAGACAAGGAGAATGTGACATTGGGATGGTTTTTCCCAATACACATGATTGCTGTCTTTTGAAACGGAAATTTCAAGTTTCCAAGGGCTTGACCATCTCTCAATGATGTCTATGGCTGTTTGTAACTTTTTGCAAAATTTATAGTATAGATTTTTGAGTCATCGGCATACATGCTGCAGAAGACACCGACTGGGAGAGATTCAACCAAATCGTTAACGTAGACAATAAACAGCAAGGGTCCCAGGCAAGTCCCCTGAGGGACACCGCTAGGAGTGGAATACGAATAAGATGTAACACCATTTACAACTACTGTTTGAGTCCTGCCAAACAAGAAGGACCCAAGGAATTGGAGCAGTTGACCTCTAATATCATAAGCTATAAGCTTCTTTAATAGTAAAGTAATGGAAATCGAGTCAGCGCCTTGAAGTCAAAGTAGCAAATGGATACTTATTTTCCCCTATCCACTTCTCGTTGCTAATGGGGGATTGTGGGCAGCAGGGGAGAGGTGGTAGATTTGCTATGGCGGAAACCATGTTGGACATCGTGCAATAACCGTCTTTCATCTAAGAATTCAGTAATATTCCAACAAAGTATGCGTTCCATCACTTTGCTTACTGAACTAGTTAAAGAAATGGGTCTGTAATTTGAAACTACATTCTTACATCCTTTCTTAAAAATTGGCCGTTGTAGTGTATGAGACCCGTATATGTCCACGTGTGTCTGAAGTAAACACCGAAAGAGAACAGAGTTTATTAGAACAAAATAATAAATGAACAGAACGGTGTGAGAATAAAGGGAGGTAGACGAGTAGAAGTCGTCCAGTTGAGGGGGATCCTTGAATAGGGCGAACGGCGGCTGCTGGAGTAGTCGTTGGGGAGGTGGAGGTTCCTGAAGAAGACTTCTGGCGGGCCCGATGCCCGCACCGCCGGAGACCAGAGGAAGACGACTTCTGAAGATGCATCTGCCTTTTATAGGGAACTTCTGGTCCTCTTGACCTCCGGCGGGAAACTTCCTTCGCGATCACTAGCGTGTGCCCG
>MU868579.1:48570-59622 GCA_036418205.1 Ostertagia ostertagi
CATCGGCATACATGCTGCAGCAGACACCGACTGGGAGAGATTCAACCAAACGTCGTTAACGTAGACAATAAACAGCAAGGACCCCAGGCAAGTCCCCTGAGTAACACCGCTTCGAATGGAATACGAATAAGATGTAACGCCATTTACAACTACTGTTTGGGTCCTGCCAAACAAGAAGGACCCAAGGAATTGGAGCAGTTGACCTCTAATATCATAAGCTATAAGCTTCTTTAATAGTAAAGTAATGGAAATCGAGTCAGCGCCTTGAAGTCAAAGTAGCAAATGGATACTTATTTTCCCCTATCCACTTCTCGTTGCTAATGGGGGATTGTGGGCAGCAGGGGAGAGGTGGTAGATTTGCTATGGCGGAAACCATGTTGGACATCGTGCAATAACCGTCTTTCATCTAAGAATTCAGTAATATTCCAACAAAGTATGCGTTCCATCACTTTGCTTACTGACTAGTTAAAGAAATGGGTCTGTAATTTGAAACTACATTCTTACATCCTTTCTTAAAAATTGGCCGTACCAAACCAACTTTCCATAGGTCAGGCACTTCTCCGTGGAGCAGTGCTCTATTGAAAAGTATCGTTAGAGGAGAGGTAAGGCCCAAGACAGCTTTCTTGAGGAAAACATAGGGATCTCGTCTGGCGAGGTGTATCTTCTGTTGGAAGTTTCCGTAGGGCAGTGTAGACTACGCTGCAGTCAAGAACATCATTTGTCCTGTTAGGCAAGTTTTCAGTTGCGTCGCAAGCACTTCTCTAAAATGACACAAAATATGCCGCGAACAGGTCGGCTTTAGTTTTGTCATCAGTAATAGTAACATCGCCGGCAAATAAGATTTGGTATGCCGAGCTAGTTTGAGACTTTTTCTGCAGTAATTGGAAAAGCGCTTTGGCAGGTGGCTATTTCTTTTTCCTTCAATATTTGATACCGAACAGGGCTTTTTGAGCTTGCTGAAGTACTGCTTGTATTTAGCATTGTAAACAGAATAGTAAATATAGTGAAGGTGATCAACTTTTGATTTCAGAGAAAAAATGCGCTTTCGATAATTTTCAAACTTATCTTTATGTCTCAGCGTTGGAACAAACTTCTCAATTAGAAGCTTGCATATGTTAATGAACTCCGTATAAAATGCATCAATAGTTTCACAGGAATTACTAAGGCTTATCTAGTCGATCTGGGTAAGTTTCTCATTTATTGACTCGAAATCACCATTGGAAAAACATCTAATTAGTTTGGATTTGCTTGAAGGGCTGTCAAGTGTGTCAGCAACTTCAAAACTAATACAGTTGTGGTCTGATGTACAGCAACAGGAGGAAGCATCGGATTACTTACTATAGACGGCTCAGAAACCAACACGATGTCTAAAATGATAAGTCCATGGGTAGCCTCATCCACCATTTGCTTCAAGTGGAAGGGACGAGCAAGGAAGAGAAAGGCGTCGGAAGATGGTGATGATGCGTTATTTCTATGGCCCATGATGCTCCAGTCAATTAAGGGGAAATTAAAATCTCCTAGTATTACAATTTGGTCGCTGCGCTCCGCATAGAGGCTCTCTAGAAACTCAACAAACTCGAAAAAGGAGGTTTTATCACATGAGGAGCTACGATAAAGAACTATGAGCATTTTTTTGGCTTGTGAAATTGACTTGAAGAACAACTGATTGGATATGCACGTTAATGTCTTTTTTGGTCACAAAAAATGGGAAGCGCGAGAGTTGATTAGTGCAATCACTCCACCTCCTATCTTTCGCCCTCGCGATCGCATCGGTAAACATTGTAATTGGAGCCTGACTCAATATAGCGTCATGGGTGGACCATGGTTTGCACCAACTCTCGGTAATGAAAACCCCATCGGGCTTATCGCGCAAATGAATTTCAGGCCTTCAATTTTATTCACAATTGAACGGGCGTTGAAAAGCAAAAAGTGACAATGGGAACTACACAAGGGTTGGAAAGAGTGCATAGAACAACTTGCATTTGACCCCTCTTCGTCCTTGCGGGCAGCATCATCTACTTGAGTAGAATACTGGTCCCTTGGTGGTGATATAGGGGTGGCCGATGTGAACTGTTGACTGTGGCGAGATATAGGTAGGTCTCGCGGATTCTTGAGCTTGTGTATCGCAAGGTCCCGTACTACACATGCCAGTTCCCCTCTTGACTATTCATAATGTCAGCTTTTCTTCGCAATGCACGATCGAATTCTACCTCTTCTTTTGTGTAGTCTGGCCGTGCATATGAATGTACAAACTCTTTGGTTAGAGATTGACGCGAATTTTTCATATGTCCTTGAAGGCGATTCTCAGTTCCTGATTTTTCGCACTGATCTTGATAATGCGTGGGTGGGAGTTTGAGGTTCGCTGGATCCTCGTTTTAGGGTACCTGTGGAAATCGATGCGGCTGCTGTTAAACTCGTCGATGAGTTCACTGTCTTTCCACAGCTTCCTTAAAGGCAAACCACGGGATTAGCCCGACTAGTAGGAGGGATCCACGGGGAAATTGTAAGGTCCGTACGTACCTAGATCACTCCAGCTTCGTCGCAAAATTGCGCGGTTAGGGCGCTAATCCTTACGGGCCTGCAACCATCGACTCCCTTCCAACGCTTCCCACCCACCGCGAGAGGTGGTGAGATCAGCGTGCATTGATGTAGAGATCAGCGTGCTCTCTCAAACGACGTGCTCTCTCGCGTATTTTGTCTTCTTTGACCGCCCTTTCTCGCCATCGTACCACATCCGACCCTTATTGAAGGTTAAGGCCTTAATTTCAGCGTTCCCAAAGATTTCTCTTGCTTTCCTTTCCACTTTCAGGTCGTTCCGCAGCTAAGCTATCACTACAAAGCGCTGATAGCACCTGTTTAATCCCGGAGTTTGCCTTTATGGCCTCCCTTGAAAATGCGCGTCGCTTCCTCTGTGGCTTTCTCCGCAGTTCCTATCCATGCAATACTACAAGACTTTTCGTCAACGACTCTTGCGTCCGACCTAAATTTTACAAGTGCTATATAAAGCTGAACTAGGGGTGGGATTTACCATCAGACCATCAGAGGTATCGAAGCGTTCGAACATTCCATCGAAGCATCAAAGAAGCTGTCCCACCTGGTCAGAATGGATCCTAGTCATTCAGGCTCAACCGTAGTCGAGACCGAGGGGGAGATTTCACTTTTACTGACATTTTTCGGGTGCAAATGGAGAGCAGTGGTCGGTACTCGGCAACTACAGTGTAGAAATCGTGTATCAGCAAGGGCCAACAGGCTAGACAAAGAAAAAGGACTCCGATATGGCTACTTCAATAATAGGTGGAAGAAGACAAAACCGCGACGGTTGGGCAAGCGCAAATCAGATCAGCGATCAATAACGAGGCAAATCAGTAATCGCCAATCAACGTAACGCGCAGCAGAAATCCTCAATATGCTAGGCGGCACATCAACAAAAAAGTTGATTTGGAGACACGGTGGCAGGGGTGCACTCGACTGCAAGCTACGATGCAGAGAAGAGGTTATCCAAAAGAAGACGGGGGAGGGGGTAGCTGCTTGGACGGGGAAAACTGTTGGAGGGAAAAAATCAAAATAAAATACTAAAATAACGCCCCCCAAAAAAATGAAATTGAAGGAAACTAACCGAAATCGTGGCGGCAGTGGCCGGAAGGGTGGCGTCGAAGTGAGTGGTAAGAATGGGCGGAGGGGTCAAAAACCGATGTAGCAGCGACCAGACGGGATGGCAGCAAGTGGCGGGAGGATGGAGATGAAAGGATTGTTTTTGATCTGTCATTCTTAACAGTAAGCGAAAGCGTGTGCGGACAAGTTAGTGTTAACAGAAGGGTTCATCCAAGCACTTATACAATCACTGTAACGCTATTTTGAACGTTTGGGGGCTGATGAAGTCCATTTTTCCGTGTCGCAGATTGTATGATGAGAAAATTGTTGCGAACTACTCGGAGCTTACTTCTAAATGAACTTGATCTAAAATGGAATGCAGTGCAACGCTAATCACAGCATTAACAACGAATAACTCCGCTAATCAGCGTCGACGACAATTCCCAGGAGTAGGGATATTGTTCTACTAGGGTTGCCTTTCTACAGAGAATGTCGGTCGCCTAGGGAGTGATTATGGAGCACGATCAACTTGCCGAAATGGTCAAGTCATAAAACAAACCTAATCAAAACAACGCAGACAAGAATCTGTTCTTTTCAGGGGCTGTACCCATTTGGACAAGATCAAACACCCTTTTAACACATTGACGACATGAGACGCGGTAACGCGTCTCACCCTTGTCATCCCTTTTTCTAGCGTATGCGGGGATTCTTCCCAATTTGCTTGCCTCTATTCTATGGATTACAACATAACATAACTGTAAACGACATGGGTCACGGTATGATCAAATATGCTCCAGTTTAGCAGAAGTTTTTAAGCACAGCGGAATTGGCAGCTCGGTTCATCCCTCGTTTTCTTCCTATTCTGATGAACATGTCAATGGGAAAAGGTAGTGAAAGTAATACTAACTTCTTCTTCTTCTCCCTAGCGTTAGTCCCGCGCAGTCGCAGGGTCCGCTGTCTTTGTCAGTCGTCGCCACTTTGCTCTGTCCAGGGCATCTTCTGCTGTGGCCATGACTTCACTTAGGTCCTTCTTGATTACGTCTCTCCACCTCTTCTTTGGGGCTCCTCGCGGTCGCTTGCCTTGCACTTCGAAGTCCATCGCTGTTCTTATCGGATGATCCTGTGGCCTCCTTAGCACATGCCCATACCATCGCAGACGCTGTTCCCGTACCTTCAGCTGGACAGGGGCAGTCTGCATGACCGCTCTGACATCCTCGTTTCTGACCCTGTCCAGCCGCGTCCAGCCGCAGGCCCATCTCAGCATCCTCATCTCAGCGGAGTGAAGCTGCCTTTCGTGATTCTTGTTCAGGGGCCAGCACTCGCTGCCGTATAGCATCGCAGGCCTTACCACTGTCCGGTACACCTTCCCTTTGAGCGTTCTGGAGCACCTTCGATCGCAGAGGATTCCAGTGGACTCCCTCCATTTCATCCATGCAGCGTTGACCCGAGCCTTCACTGCCTGATCCACACTACCGTCGGCTGCCAGATCGCTCCCAAGGTATCGGAAGTCCTCCACTCTTTCGATGGTCTCACCATGGCCGTCCACGATCGGCTCTGCACCCTCTTCGGAGCTCAGGAACTTGGTCTTCTTGACATTCAGCCGGAGCCCACCTTCTGCCAGGACTTCTGCCATTTCTGCACCTTGGCCTGAAGTTCCTCTCTGCTATCCGCTATCAGGGCGATGTCGTCAGCGTAGAGGATGGTCTTCAGTGGTCCTTCCATGAGCCCCTTCACCATGGACATCTAGTGTTAGGAGGAACAGGAAGGGGCTCAGGTAACTTCGTATAAGGCATGCATGTAATAATGTTGCGACAAGCTCCGTTGCGAAAACGCCGGCCCTTTCACCCTTTTCGAAGACGAAACAGAGGGACGGCCTTTTCTCAGACCCTGTGGCGTTTTCTTTGCCTCTTTTCCCATTCTTCAATTTTCCATTCGAGATTCGCACCACATTTCGTTATCGACCGTGTTCAAATTCGATTGGAATTCGGCTTTAACTGACTAAAAATCACCCTTGTCAAAGCATTCTACGCTCAAGGATATGTCATCCACGGCCACATACGAATTTCCATTTGATAACGACGACATCACCCAATTGGCTTCGATTTGTACGGCAAACGGAAATAACTGAAATAGAGAATGTCTCCACGATATTGAAAAAAAAAACTAAAATCTTCAAAACAGCAACGCTCTGATGTCCGCCGCCCTTTCAAAGATCGCCATAACGGGTGCAGGACTTTTGGCTCGTCCGGGCTGGCACGCGGCTAGTCGCATGGCGGGATGCGCGGCGATCCAGACGTGACAAGGCTTCGCGGGTTCTGCAGTAGAATTTAAAACGTTCAGAACGTGTGCTAGATTGCGGATGAATCCGCATGATCCTGCGATTTGAAGAAAACTTTCCACGCACAAGATCTGAAGCTGCGGTGAGGAGATTTCGTGAAGTGAAGTAAGGGGATGAGTGAGGGCCTCGATGTGAGTGTCACTACTTTTATCAAAACGAATTAGGAACACTGAAATCAAAAGTTTTGCTGACAGTGAGGTCATGTAGTGCCAACTACGTTGCTGATCGCGCCCTTCACGTCTTTAGGAAGAACATTTGGAAAGAGGCCACTCGGACTAAGTCCAGAAGAGGGGAGAAATGCCATGGAGAACCCAAACTGCCTCACCCAGAACTTCTCCCTAGGGTGTAGCCTTGAGCACTGTAATTGGCTCACCAACTTCCCCCATAAAACGTGAAACGTTCTCCCAGCAATATGTGCGCCCTGATACTACAACGAGCCACTATTTGTTCGCTTCTTACGACTCTTCTACCCAATGTTTCTTACCATCAACCGACTGCCTCAAAGTTCCACCCCGCGTTTGAATTTATACGAATTCGCAGATCCGTTGTGATTTATCCGCAATCACACGCTTTGACGTGTAGAATTCACTACAAAATTGCACGAGGCGTCCGGTTCGCCATGCAGCTCGCCGCGCAGTTTTCCGCGTGCCAGCCCAGGACGAGGCCAAAAGTCCGTCGTCCCGCCATAACCAAGATTGTTTGCTATTAAAGTTAGCCGTGCAAATCCCGGGTCTATTCCAGTTAGGGGGGGGGCATCATGATGCAGTTTCTCGGCGAGCTAATGTAAACTCGAACATTCCAGCTTCTCACGCATGTCAAGTGACTGCCCTCACCCCCACCCCCCTAGGCTGGCTACACTCCCCCTGGCTCAGAGTTACCGTAGCTTTTTGGGAGTCACCGCACCATGATGCCCCCCTAACTGGAATAGACCCAGACCATCGTTGAACCCTCTTATCTCTATGGACATTAGTTTCTCAAGATTGGCCACAAATTGCCCTACTTTTCGGTTTCCAGATCCAGTGGGAAACTAGATCTACGGCATCATACCCGCCCATTAGGCATCATTCTCTGCTGCGTATAATAATGTGGACTTGTACACACAGCTTCCCGTTACCTCCCTATATCCTTACTCATAGGAAAGGGCTTACAAGCACTGAAGGCACAAGCCGTGACCAAGAGAGCTTATCTTTGTCAAGGAGGGGCTCTTAAGCACAGCAGTCGTGGCACTGTTGCAAACTGAAAGCGATTGCTAGGGGCCAACGCCCTATTATGGCCATTACAACCGCTGCCATTTTTAGCCGCTCGCAGCTTACGCGATGTCTACGCCCATCTCGTACATACATGTTCCTCGTCTCGAGCCGTAGAATAACACCCCAATCCGATCCACCCGTTCTTTTGATATAAGTCAAGGTTACACTGCGGTTGCAGCTTGAACGTGCAGCGGAATCAAGGAATGGCTTGCACAACAAATCGCTTCATCTTTCAAGTATTCCACGCAGTTGTGCTCCTTTTTTCGAATGTAGAAAAAGTAACGTACCAGCTTTCCCATATCAAATGAGATGCGGTGCCAAGATCGTTCAATTCTAGAAAAAATAAGTTGAAAATAAGTTGCAAGCTGGTTTGCTACGACACCGTCATACCTCTTCCCTTCTTCTTCCAGGGGGATTCTCAAAGGAACTGCTTTCTGCACCCATGACGGATGAACAACCGACAGTGACGCATTTCCACGGTCGATTCGCAGATTGAATCGCGTAAGAATCCTCCACTGGAATAAGCTCCACAGGTGTTTGGAGCTCCCAATGATGTTTCTGCTGGCGCGGTACAGACTCACCCCCTGCATTTGCCATCGTCGTTAAAAATGGGAGGATAAAACGGCGACGTGAAGAAGGTGTCCCTCGTCGACAGCGATCGATTCCAATTGAGTTCAGATGAGTAAAGCAGAAAGCTACCTGAGTACGTATTTGTAAAAAATCTTACATATCAGTTTTACAATCGATACATAAGCTTAATGTATTCATTAAGCACCGTTTATTTAGCACTTCTCCATATCATTTGCATGATCCATCGAACAACAATTATTTAATCCCCAAATGTTCGCATTAACTCAATTATTCCTGCCTAAGTAACATATGACGTAGAGAACATGGAAGGCCATAGAAATGTGAAGTCAAAAGTTCGAAGCAGTCAGATCTAGCTCCTAGGTATGAACCGGAGGTGTCGAGTGAGAGTGTAGATAAGTACCTACTGAGGTCGTGCCATTCGTCGTCCATAACACGGTTAGGGCGGTAATCTTTATGAATTGCCACCATCGACACCCTTCCGATCCTCTTCACACAGCGCGATTTAATGGAGAGACCAACGTGCTCATTAGTACCTCTCCCGTGTTTGTCCTCTCTGATCGCTCTGCCTCTCCGTGGCACCACATCCGACCTAACTGGTAGCTGGCCCTTACTTTAGCGTTTTCGATGGTTTCTCTTCCTTCTATTTCCACTTCAGTTCTCCGCAGCTGATCCATCACTGTGAAATCGCTCTTATGAGCGAGTATTAACCCAGGGCTCGCCTACAAAGCAACCGCCAGCGGTAATGCACTATCGCTACTGATGGACACGACTGGCCGCTGAGCGCATAGTCAAGAGCATAATGTCGCGACGAAACTCACACAGTAAACCGCTAGAAGAGACTTGGATTTGTGCCGAAGCTGTTTTTCCGCCCTATTCCGTTCCTCCGCCACCTGCTAGCGAGAGAGTCCACGTGGTCGACTCCGCGATATTGCGTGACTGCATGCAAACTGTTCCGCGTTTCAAGGAATGCCTCCGGCTTGTTTGGTTTCACTTGGCTGAGCCGTTTGACCTTGTTTGTATTGCTGCATATGCGACTACAGCCGCATTTCGGTGGCTGGCACAGGCAGAATGCGCGGCGGGAGCAGTTTTACTTCAGCACAGCTCCGTCTGCCCAATCCGCCTCCCTAGTTTCACAGGAGGATCGGGAGGAAACCTTCCTTATAGCTTAATGCTCCAGGTTCATTTTTTTCATTTGCAGTTAATTTGCCATCCTCAATTTCATCATCGACCCGCTTTTCGTCCTCGAATTCAATCTGGAATTGTTGCTTTAAGGAAGTGTTGCTTGCTACTGCATCAAATGAAGCTTCACTTCCAGCCTTCGTGGTCATTTGTGGTGCGAACCCGGTTGTGGAAGTACGACAGCCACCAGGATGAACTATTTTAGTCTCCTAGCAGGATTTAAATTTGAGAAATGAGATTAACTCGGCGTCTCCAGACACGGCAACGGTTTCATCATGACTCGATAATTCGAAGTTTGTCGTATTTCACGTCCACTGCAATCCCATCTTGAAAAGCGTGATTCGCATCGAAAGAAATCCCATGATAGCTACCTATGGATTATAAAGCTTTACACAAAGTAGGCGGGTTCCACTAGAAGTTGATATAGACGGGCCAATCCAAATGCCGACACGACCCTTAATTTCGCAGTTTATTTCGGAACTCTAAGAGTCAAGAGCGCCAGTTGGAAGAGGCCAAGCGTTCTTACCATTCTTGCAAACTGAGTAGGGTGGTGAAATGACAGAGTTTGAAACCCATGCAGTGATTGTGGGAATTGCTGGTTATTCATCGGACACTCTATTTTAAAGGAGGATTGCACGGAAAGAACGAAGGTCGAAGAAGGGAGAAATCGCCTAGTGGGGAGAGCGGTGAATCTCTTGAGGGTGCGGACAGACACGCAATCGGCATCGAAAGATTTGACCTCTGAGATCTAGCATGGCTCAAAGTTGGCGAGTTCGGCGATCTCCGCCCACCGATCGTCTGATCACTCGCCGTAGTACAATAGGTGGCGAGTGATTAGATAGCTGAGAGAGCGTAGGGTTGAAGAGGGCAAAGCGATGAGAGTCCCATCAATGCTCAAATCAACGGACAAGGAAGGGGTCCCATTTCTCCGGTTCTGGGCCGTTTTTCGTGGTTTCGCTTTCTTTCTGGTACTACTCACCATCTCTACCTCAATTTGGAATGGGTTGCTTTTCCATCGTAAATTCGTCCTTTAATCGTTTCGCTCGCTATGCATTGAATGCCGGTGATAGGATGAGCGATCTACGTAATATCTCAATTGAAAGTGAAAAAAGTAGACGAAATGAATAGAAAGCCAAATAAAAAGTCTGAAGATGACATTTTTCAAATTCACTTGTTGAAATGAATATGAGAAGGTATGTACCTCCTCCAGGCCGGGGAAGTATGGATTGGTCCAACATTTCCCATTGGTCGCTTGACTTGAAGCAGATGTTCGGTGATAGGCTTTGCTTGCTCAAGCGTTAACATTGTCCACCCATCACAGAACGACTTCTCGTTATCAAAATCACATCTAGCTCCCAGGGGCTGATCGTCTGAAAGAGATGTGTTCCAGCGATTCGCCCGAACGCAAATCAGGATGACCTACCACATGATTCTTCGTCCTTTCCGTTCGGACAGTCATCCGCGATGTCGCAGACTACATTGTCCATGCACCTCATGTGACCCGGTACCTCACAAAATCTCGAGTCTAATTCGCAAGTGGCTATTGGACTACTTCCGGCTTGAAATCATAAGGTCAAAGCTGGATTAGTAGAGACACTTCACAATGCCACTCCCCAGTTTACACATGTCATCCTACATTTTCCAAATTTCCACATCCTGCCAGAGGTATTTGTGGCAAGCATGTTCTTGTCGCCTCCTTCTGAGCGGCACTCGATCCTCAGCCGTGTAGGCGTAGTGAAGTGGCCAGGCTCGAATCGTCCGAGGCGAGGTCTCCTGAATTATTTGAGCTCATTTTGAGATGATCTGGGTAGAATTCTGTCAACGAATTTTTTCTTACCGACTATAGTAGTCCATTTCTTCTTGAAGTATCATCGAGCGAGTAGAGCTTTCCCCGAGTTGTTGTTCTGAAAACAGGGCATGCTTCATGCATAACACGAGACTTTCGCATTCATTTTCACGTGGCACGATACGGAGCTCATTCCGAAGGTAAAATACTGATTTTCACATCTATTAGGCTGGTCCATAAGTCTTGCAACAATGTACATTTAACGCTAGAGAATGATTGTGAAAATTCCAAAAATTCCGCACCATGTTCTTTGTTGT
>MU868579.1:106187-120270 GCA_036418205.1 Ostertagia ostertagi
TAGTATATGAAAAACCAGTTTTGCTTCGCCCGCTATCGCGCGCATCACACGGCAGGCTTTAGCGAAACTGGAGGACCCATGGAATATCAGCATGAGGTACTCCATTAACCACCTCACTATTGAATGTGTTAGACCTTTCCCAGTTTCGCTGAAGTCCATCGAGAATACGCGTGATAACGTCTGGAGCTGAACTGGCATATTATCTCACAACTGTAAACATCCAGCATTCTTCTTGAATTCAGCGGTGAATAGATTGCTGTCAGTCTCAAAATGAACTATGCCTATTACAGTCGATATCTTGAAGTCTGATTGGGCGTGTCACCGGAAATGACGTGGCAGCCACCGCACTTGATAGATGTTGTGTGGATAAAATACTCCGCCAGATATCAGCAAAGCGTGTTGGAAGCAGCTTATCCGCGCAACTTCTATCAAGTGCGGTGGCTGCCACGTCATTTCCGGTGACACGCCCAATCACACTCCGAGATTTCGACTGTACATAAGTGAAGAGCTAAGGTGTTGTAGTTGACTGTGTACTTGAGTCAAATTTAATATCGAACACAGGTAGTATAATAAAGTAAAGAAAAAATCAAGAAGGATTGGAAGAAAATTAAAACGAAAGGAAAAGGAAAGAAAGGAAACTAACTGAAGAATACACAGGCGCCTGAAGCAGTAAATGCCTAAAACCTCGCTCGAATTTGTCGCGTGATTTCCGGCCCACGGCAAGCCACATGTACGACGTCCCCCGAGAGCTACCGGAACCTTTCTTCACTGCATAATCTTGACGCCTTCCACTTTAAAGAGATTTCCTCCACCTCTTCTCCATTTCCTCCTCTCCCCTCTCCACTGCTCTACCGCCAGTGTTGCACAGTGTGAATAACCAAGAGAGTGCTAGTAGGTGTTTATATAGCCACTGTTGTTATCACAACGATGCCATTGCAAAACATTGATAGGGCAAGCCCTGCGAGCTACCCAGATTTGTTAGCGGCTTGTTTATCCATTGAGCTGCCTTATCACTCACTTCATTTTGCGGACGGACAGACAGACGTACATACACACAAACAAACCGACACACCAAACTTCTGGTTATATATGAAGTGATAAAAAAAAAGGATAAAGCATTTGCCGTTGATCAATCCCTTTTTGGGATGCGGCACGCATTCTACTTCCATTTGTACATTCGTAGTGGCGTTTGAATGCGATGTGGCCTATACAATGACTTGCGGGGCCAGCCGATGTACAAGTCAGTGTTTTTATCCTCCCAGACAAGTCTGGTACCAATTAACCGACCCCGGAGGGATGGAAGGCTTGGTTGGCCCGGGCGACTCACGACCCAGGATTTGATCCCCGGACCGCTCGCGTGGTAAGCGTGCCACTTGCCACTACACCACTTCCGCCCTATATATATACATATATATATACGTATATTATAATAATATATATACATCTAGTAACACTGTGCTTGGGAGGAGACTCGACTCAACCACTCAGTTTATTCGACACTCAACAATGAATCATACAGCCGGAGCGCGGATCTTATATAGCTGCCTCAGGGGGCGGGACCGGAAGTAGGCGTGAACCTCGCTGTGATTGGCCGGTTCTCCTTACAGGCGTTAACGTGATCACTGACGACGGCTCCGGAGTATCGATCGGCTAAGGCTATAGCGGTTGAAATGGATTGTACTAAACAATGAACTTTTACACAATCAACAGCAAACAAACAAACATAGAACTTGTCTAGGATAACATAACAATCCTACTTACTATAAAGCGCTTCGTCTGTCGTCTGTCGTCTGTCGTCTGTCTGTCGTTCTGTATGTCTGTCACGAAATTCCCTAGCTCCTCGGGATCCGCCTGGAGGGACCGGGTCAAGTGTGGGATGGGTGGGCAGGGTCTCACGTAATACAAAACACACATCAGCTAAGCGGAGCCCCGCCCACAGAGGGCGTGGCGTGCGTCGAAATGAATGTACCGAAGACCAAGATTTCGATTTCAGTGACAAAACGACCTCGAAACTGGGCCAAAAAGTGGGTAAAGGTGTGCATTGGTAAGTCACATCGAATTAGGGAGACCCACCCCGGTGGGCGGGGCGTTCTCTAAAAAAGCAGTGCTTTATGAAAAATTTCATAACTCGGTTGGGAGAAAGCCTACAGAGCAGAAAACAATTTGGTGTAAGGGAGCAATGTCTAAGGTGTTTCCTGCATACATGACGTGGGCGGAGGCCCGCCCAGAATGGGCGGGGCGCGCTCTGAAGTGTACAGCATTTTCTACAAGCCCTCATAATTCGGGTCGGGGAAGTCTTAAGAGCCGGAAAAAGGTGGATAGAGGTGTATGGAGGAGTGGAGGCCAGCTGTCAATGGTGGGCGGGGCTTGACCAAAGTGGGCGGAGTTTGCGACGAAAATTCATAACTCGGCTCCAAGAAGTCCGGAGGCTGGGAAAAGGTGGATAGAGGTGGGTGGAGGAGTGGAGGCCAGCTGTCATGGTGGGCGGGGCTTGACCAAAGTGGGCGGAGTTTGCGACGAAAATTTATAACTCGGCTCCATGAAGCTCCGGAGGCTGGGGAAAAGGTGGATAGAGGTGGGTGGAGGAGTGGAGGTTAATTGTCATTGGTGGGCGGGGCCTGACCAAAGTGGGCGGAGTTTGCGACGAAAATATAAAACTCGGCTCCAAGAAGTCCCGGAGGCTGGGGAAAAGGTGGATGGAGGTGGGTGGGGGAAGTGGAGGCCAGCTGTCATCGGTGGGCGGAGCTTGACCAAAGTGGGTGGAGTTTGCGACGAAAATTCAGAACTCTGTTCCAGAAGGTCCCGGAGAGTGGGGAAAAAAGAAGATATAGTTGGGTGGGAAAGTGGAGGTCAAGGGCCAGTGGTAGGCGGGGCTTGGCCAAAGTGGGCGGAGTTTGCGACGAAAATTCATGACTTGGCTCCAAGAAGTCCCTGAGGCCGCGGAAAAGGTGGATGGAGGTGGGTGGAGGAGTGGAGGCCAGCTGTCAATGGTGGGAGGGACATGACCAAAGTGGGCGGAGTTTGCGACGAAAATTCATAACTCGGCCCCAAGAAGTCCAGGAGGCTGGGAAAAAGGGAGTAGAGGTCGGCGAAGGAAAGGAGGTCAAATGCTATTAGTGGGTAGAGCACGCACCCAAGTGGGCGGAGTTTGCCAAAAGTATCGCAATTCGGTTGCAAGAGGTCCTAGAGATAGGGGAAAACGGGGTTAGAGGTTGGTGAGGGAAAAGAGCTCAACTGCTATCAGTGGGTAGAGCACGCACCTAAGTGGGCGGAGTTTGCCAAAAGTGTCGTAATTTGGTTCCAAGAGGTCCCAGAGACCGGTGAAAAAGGGGGTAGAGGTCGGCGAAAAGAAGGGAGCCAAATGCTATTGGTCGGGCAGGGCACGCACCGAAGTAGACGGAGTTCGCCACGAGATTTATTGTCCGGGCCGAGGACCGAGAAAAATAGGATAATGGTTGACGAAGAAAGAGCGCATAGAATTTAGCGGAGAATTCAGATATTCGTATTGTATCAAGCCAAATTTGAAATTTTTCGTCGCACCATCAAAATTCGCCACAGATCTGTGTTGCGCGCGCAATGCGTGCGGCGCCAACTGGTATAATATATATATATATATTATATACTATATATATATATTTTCTACGAAGAAATAGAGATGGCATTGAAGCTTAAATCGACATACACTATTGTTCAAGGCGATTTCAACGCAGTTGTCGGCTCCCGATTGGACGAAACGGAACACCTCATAGGAAGGTACGGCGCAGGAGTAAGAAATGACAGAGGAAACCGTTTGATCGAATTTGCAGAACAACATCGATTCTCAATAATGAACACTTTCTTCGAGAAGAAAACGAAGCGTCTCTGGACATGGAGAAGCTCAGACACGAGAACTCTGAGGCAAATTGATTATGTGCTGACCGATACGCCAAGATTGTTTGCTGATGTCTCTGTTATAGGGGAAAATGTGATAACGACTGGCTCCGATCATCGGCTTTTGCGTTCGGTGATCCTCTTCGATGCCAAGAAAGAACGTCGAGTTCTGCATTCGCAAAAAAACACTCGTACGACAAACTTTCAATGCCGATATGTATGCTGCGATGATAGAGTCGTCAGATCTACACATGAATACCGGAAGCAATATCGATGCCGACTATGAAGATCTAGTGGGAAAAATAACTCAGGCCGTGAAAGCATCGAGCATAGCAATAGAGCCCGCAAGGCGACGACGTATATCGACAGAAACACTGCAGATGATGAAGAGGAGAGCACGCATGAAGGCTGAAGGACGAGTGCAAAATGAGGAATACCGGACACTCTGTGAAGCGATAAGGGAAAGAATCAAGTGCGACTATGAAGGCTACAGACAAATGAAACTTCGCGAAGCAGCTGAGAAAGGGGCTAGCCTGAAAGCTGTAGAAAGGGATATCCGTCTAAGGCAACATATACCCTATGCTCTCAAGGACGATACAGGTGTTAGAACAACCAACCGCCCACGAATGAACGAGATATGTACAAAGTTCTACAACGATTTGTACTCCTCAAAGGTGGTTGTTGCAAGAACCTATCCGAAACGTTGCAGAAGAACCGATCCCAGAAGTAATGTGGGAAGAAGTGGAGAACGCAGTGAAACAAATAAAGGCTGGGAAAAGCCCTGGCTGCGACAACATTCGTCCCCACCCGTTTTCCCCCCCCCCCTTTTTTTTATTTGGTTTTTTTTTATGTTTCTTTCCCCCTCCCCCCCGCCCCCCCCCTTCCCCCTCCAAACACCTAAAAGCAGGCGGACTACCCCTATTCAAAGCGTTGGCAGAACGTTTCAGCAGATACTGCCATGATAAAAGGATACCTGAAACGTGGAAAAAATCAAGGACGATACTACTGATGAAAAAAGGCGATCCCGAGAGCTTGACTAACTACAGACCTATCACCTTGCTGTCTCAAATCTATAAAACCTTCACAAGAATAATCCTAAATCGCATAGTCAAAGACCTGGACATAGTCATGAGCCGGGAACAAGCCGGTTTTCGAAGTGGTTACTCCACACTCGATCATCTACACGTAGTACGCCAGCTCATCGAAAAATGTGAAGAGTACCAGATCCCCCTATGCATGGCATTTGTAGATTACAAGAAAGCTTTCGATTCGGTTGAAACAAACGCGATATTGAATGCTATGAGCAGATATGGGTATTAGTTCGTCCTATGTCGACCTCTTGGAAGAGCTGAACAACGGCTGTTCTACAGAAATAAAGCTCTTCAACGATCCATGCCAAATAAAAATCTGCAAGGGCGTTCGACAAGGTGATACGATCTCGCCGAAATTGTTTGCACTAACTCTGGAAGCCTTGTTCTAGGAACCTTGTTTAGTGATCTTGATTGGACGGATGGCATAGAGATCGATGGAGAAAGGCTGACTCATCTGCTGTTTGCCGATGACTGCGTTATTTTTGCACATAATGCTTTTGAGCTCCAACAGAAACTTGTGCTGCTCCAGAAGAAATCAAATGAAATTGGGCTTGAAATGAACTTATTAAAAACCAAGTGGATGCGCAATCAATTCAGTAATACAGAGACGATAAATGTAGACGGTGAAACAATTGAAGAAGTGAAAAGCTATAAATACCTAGGACACCAGCTCAGCTTCACTGAAGGCACTAAGAGGAATACAGTAAACGCAGGAAAGCAGCATGGTCCAGCTTCAACAAAATCTCAAGGGTATTGCTGGACGATAACCTCCCGATGAAACTGAAGGCATCTTTGTTTCACTCAACGGTGATACCTGCGTTGTTGTACGGCGCGGAATGCTGGTCGCCCACTAAAGCAGACGAAGAGAAATTTGCTGTGATGCAAAGGTCAATGGAACGCAGAATTTGCAAAGTGTCACTTCGTGAACATATCACAAACACAGAGTTGCGAAGAAGAAGTGGCCTTGTTGATGTTGTCCAGGAAATGTATAATCGTAAACGAGATTGGGCCGGTCACGTAGCACGTCTTAAAGATGACAGATGGACTTTCAGGCTTATGAATTGGATCCCGTTGGATCCACAAGCGATCGCCAAGAAGGCCCAAAACGAGATGGGCCGATCCGATGGTGAAAATGCTCGGCCAACAATGGAGAAGACATGCTCAGGACCGGAATGAATGGTTCAAAGTCGACTTGCGCAATTGGAGAAGTTGCGAGGACGAGTCGGATACAGGTGATACAGGTGATATATATATATACATATAATATATATTATATATAATATATATATATGATATATATATATAAATATATATATATATTATATTATATACTATAGGGGGCTAATAAAAAAAAAGACATTTTGTCTCCAGACTCAAATGGATTTAATCACACTTTGCTCAGCTCAAAGCGTGTGCTCCCAACTTAGAATTGAAGAGCGCATTTCATTTCATAAGAAAATCTTCATAGTGGCCATCTACGTGGACGGCATCAGAAAATTTGCCCCGGAAACATGGTGCTCTGGTCGAGCTCAATGGGGTTCTCGACTGATCGTGTACCGTTACGACGGGTTCCGAAGGGCGGTTCCGAGCAGGGTCGGTCCTATTGTTGCTACTTTTCGAAAAATTTTTACGACCCCCCCCCTCCCCCAAGGTGATTTGACACGACCCCCTTTTCCCTACCTCCACTTTTCCCTACCTCCACCATCTCCATCTTCCATCAAAACCCCGCCCACTTTTTTCCTCCAAAAAAGCCGCCGTGGAGCGGAGAGGGTATTATATTCGCCTTAGAACGTACAATATCTCCAAACATTCCGCCAATTCAATCCATTTTTTCACCATTCTTACCTCACTCCCACTACTTCCTTTTCTAGGGGGGGGGATACTGAAACGGCAAATTTTCTCCCGCGCCGCTCCCCACTCATCACATGCAACTTCTTACAACCGAAGCAAGTACGACCCCCCTCTACAAACTCATCAAAATACGACCCCCCCCCCGTTGCTACTTGTAGCAACATAGGGTTGACCCTGGTTCCGAGGGGGTTTGCATAGTTAGAGCTAATGTCCCTAGGAAACTATCCACGTTGAATCGATCCAAGAAATTATGTAAGAGCTTCAGGCTGAAGCAGTTACTGTAGGCCTCCCTGAGCTCGACGACGGTGACAGATGACGTCATATTCTGAAGACGGTGAGGGTAGTGAAGGAGGGCCTGCGTGTACTTATAGAGGGACATTTAGGGAATACTTTGCTGAGGAACTTCCGTCAACGACGGCAATCTCTGCGAAGAAAAAAGGCCGAAGTGCGACATGGGCAAAATGTCTTTTTTTTTGGCCCTCCCTGTATATATACCGTTTTTTATAATTATAAGCATTTCCGAAAAAAAAACAACGGACTGGAAATTTTCCTTTATCACCAGCTGATTCCTCACTATGAATAACCCCTGTATCGCAATTTTGGTGGGAGCAGCTTTCTTTTAATTTTTTCATAATTATTTTTCGATTTTTGCACCGTTTTATAACATAAGATGAACAATAGCGTTAATAATAATGTTTATGATAATGTAGTGTTCAAACACTACACTATCACAAACAACCAATGTGCCTGTGAAACTGAATATTTGTGAAAACACACCCATAGCTAAATTTATGGAATGTTTCGTACTCGTCTTTTGAAGAAAAGGTAAAGTTTATGCATTTCATGGTGCTTGGCACGGTTCGTGAGTCTTTCCAAAGCAGTTCGGAAATTCCTTTGCTGCATTCAAAGGTAAATAAAGAGCTCGCATGCTACCAGATATTACAAATGTCCCGTACATACACACAAGTTTTCTATAAATGATTAGAGAAAAGTTAGGGAGGCTGACCCATATAGTATCTTGAAATCGGCGTCACGCGTAAAATGTTTCTATCTTAGAAAGGTGGTGGGTGAAAAGGTGCAGCACATTGTCAGGAAAGCGATCAAAGATGGTCCGAAGGCTCACTGGCCATTACGAGGAAGCACAACTTCAACCCGTAAAGTTGAACTTAGAGAGAGATTGAACAAAGTTGAGCCTGCGCCACAATCGCACCACACAGCAAGATAATTCCAGTAAAGTTGGTATTTTTTGGACAAAACTGGTTTAAACAAACAGATCCTGCGGATATAAACACTTTTGAAGTGACTGTGGCCGATTCACTTCAGCGCTTGCAATTTTAGTTAAGGAGATGTGAAAGGTGTGGGTGTTTTTGTGATTGTTGTGTCAAAATTTCGCTTCCATGAAACTGCATAATGGACTCCAAAGATTAGCATAGAGCCTTGCAAGGACATCTGACCTCTTCCTTGAGCTGATGAAGTCGGCTAGCCTACGTTGTCATACAGAACAGCACAGGTACTAGTATTAGGTTGTCGGAAAAGTCTTTGGCCATTTCGATCTGCATGTTGTAAAATCTTCAGGGATAATTTTTGAACATTTATTGTAAAACGTATGTAACCCTAGTCAATGATCTCTTCAGAGCATTTCTGTCGTGGTTTTCAAGCGATTATGGCTGAGAAAATCGTCTTTGACTGAAAGCATATTTGGCTGCTCCTCTTTCTAAAACCCAGAAAACGCGTCAATGGAAGCGATGCGGCAAGAGCTCACGTCTTGCGATGGAACCCAGAGTGTCTTTCACGACATGGTAAACATTTGGTTGCCGATGTCCAGAAACTCGAGAAAAATGCACAAATTCTTTTGGCTTGTTACTCTGAATGACGAGTGTCTTCTGGAGCTGTTTGAAACAGTCTCTGGAGCAATGCACACAGGAACTGACGCAGCTTTTAAAGGGTTTTTAGAACACAATAGCGTTAACCAGGTAACTTTCAGGATTGGTGAAGCTCCAAGCGATTCGTTCACTGACAGCTCCTACCAAAGAACTGCACTGCTATTGTTGAACCATAATATGGGCAAATGGATGGGTTCGCCGGCACTATGCTTTAAAACCATGGAAAAGTTTACTTTACCCAGGCAACGCTTGTCAACGAATTTGGAAGAAGGTTCAGCAAAAGTCTCCAAGTATGGGACGTTCTGTCCCACCTGTTGCGTTCAGCAGACCCGGCACTAACAGACCACCATCTGCTTCCATTGCTGTCAAATCAAACAAAAGAGGGAGAGCTCAATGATCCGAACCTACTCGAAGAGGACTTCTTTAAGGTTTTGCTTTGAAAGCTCAGTATTTCGGACAAATGCCATCCACGTGTTACCTGCTTAAAAGCTATACAGGGGTGGCCAAAAAAAAGAGACACTTTGCCCATGGCGCACATCATCGAACTTTTCGTCGCACAGGGTGCCGATGTTAATGAAAGTTTTACGGCAAATATTCCTTAGGTGTTCCCCCGTAAGCAGAAGCAGGCCCTCCTTCACTGCCCCACCGTCTTCAGAATATGACGTCATCTGCCGCCACCGTCGAGCTCAACGAGGCTTACCGTAATCGCTCCGGCCTGAAGCTGCTACATAATTTCTTCAATGATTAACTGGTGAATAGCTTCCCAGAGACATTAGCTGTGACTATGCAAAACCGCTTTTGACCAGCGTTTCAGGGACGTCGTAATGGTCTATGGTACCTCGACGACCTCGTTGAGCTCGTACCGTGAACCATGTTTCCGTGGGAAAATCTTCTGATGTCGTCGGTGTAGAAGGCTGTCATGTAAGGTTTAGATAGATTAGAATGTGCTCTTCAATACTGAGTTGGGGGCAGTCGATTTGATTTTAGCAAAGTGTGATTAATGCTGTCTGAAATGTGGAGTCAAGTGTCTCTTTTTTTGGCCACCCCTGTATGTTGGCAATTGTAGTGGGGCATACATTCCCAAATTGCTCCCTGTGCTAAGGAAGAAAAGTAATTAGAAAAAAAATCGACAAATGGTCAAAGACTTCTCCGACAACCTAATGGGTCACTCAAGCAGAAGCAAAATTCCTCTCGAAACTCAGATCAACTGAACAGATTATTCTGAAGTTCTACTCGTATTTCAGTAGAATATCTCAGGGGTACTTTTGTCATGAAGCAGAGGATAAACGCCAGTCAAAGAGCTGAAATTATATAGGGGGAGCCATTAAAAAAGCCATTTTGTCACCACATTAGAGTGGGTGTGATCATGCTTTGCTTAATTCAAACCGAGTGATCTCAACTCAGAACGAAGGAGCACATCTCATTTTATGGAAATAAGTTCATAGTGGCCTTTTAAGTGACGGCACCATAAGAATTTGTCTCCGAAACATGGTGCACTGGTCGAGCTCAGTGGGTTCTCGACGGATCGTGTACCATTACGACGGGTTCTAAAAGGCGGGTTCCGAGGGGGTTTGCATAGTTAGAGCTAATGTCCTAGGAAACTATCCAACGTTGAATCGATTCAAGAAATTATGTAAGAGCTTCAGGCTGAAGCAGTTACTAGGCCTCCTTGAGCTCGACGACGGTGACAGATGACGTCATATTCTGAAGACGGTGAGGGCAGTGAAGGAGGGCCTGCGTACACTTATAGAGGGACATTTAGGGAATACTTTGCTGAGGAACTCCCGTCAACGACGGCAATCTCTGCGAAGAAAAAAAGGCCCGAAGTGTGACAAGTGGCAAAATGTTTTTGGCCCTCTCCCTCTATATACATATATCTCACATCATACTAATATATAAACCAGAGTTTGTTTGTCTGACCGCTCCCCAAAAATTCGCAAGTGTCCCCCACATGTTTATAATTCTTCCTTCAAAAATCACCTAGGGAGGGCGGGTCAAGTTTGGAATGGGTAGAGTATGAGTCGCTCTTTAAGGGAAATATATTGGCCATGCTGAACTCCGCCTCCAGTGGGCGGGGCGTGCGTCGAAATTAAAAAATTTGGTGAAAAATTGCAGTTTTTGGCTTCAGAACAGTCTAAAGACAGGGAAAAATAAGGCCTTAATAGGGTACTTACCGCTCTACAAGGGGAATATATTGGCCATGCTAAACTCCGCCTCCTGTGGGCGGGGCGTGCGCTCAAAAGTAAAATTTTTCGTGAAAAAATAGGCGTTTTTCGTCCAAAAACATCCAAAAAAACCAGGAAAATGGGGGTTGAATAGACCATAGATCACCCCCTATATCATACTATTATATAAACCAGAGTTTGTTTGTCTGACCGCTCCCCAAAAATTCGCAAGTGTTACCCACTAGTTTAATATATGTATTACAATACCTCTGATGAAACGGGAAAATCCTCGAATTTGGAACTTTCACGCTTGATAACTTCTTTCGCCAGAAATCATCAGAAACTGGGATGGCGGTATTAAATAACCTTGAAACGAGAAAAACAATCAATTGTCTTAACTTCTCCCATTTTTCCACCCTCTTTCTCCTCCCTTTCACGTTATACCTAGACTCCCAAAACCCAAACCACTCCCATCAGTAACACTTCTGCCATGTTCCAAATTTCAAATACATGAAAGTATGGCCGAACCAGACGAGCATCAATATGGGAATGATGCTGACAAAAAAATTTTGACTGATATCATCATGTCGCCACGAAAAGCAAAAAGAGAATGATAGAAAAAACTATTCATTCTGTGCATGAAATACCCTTCAGCTGGCTGAGCATTGCTCAGTCTGGCGGGGTGTAAATAGGGTGTAAACTGGGTATCCCACTGCATTTATAATTCTTTTCTAAGACGGCTCGAAAAAAGCCGAAAAAGTATGGGGCTCGGGATTTGATTGCCATAAGTGTTGTTTTTGAAAACTTCTGAGCTATCAACCGATACGGATTATACACTATACATAGGTTTGGACGTGAGGTCGCAGCAACCAAAATTCTATACCTTTATGTATGATTGCATATGTATTGCGCAACTCGGGTCAGTATCATCCTCCACAAGTCATCTACTCACCGCAGCCGTCTCTCGCGCTTGATATCGTGCGCAGACCCAACTGGTTATCTATAGAATAATGCCTATGTCTGGTGTGTATGCTACCGGTGTCTGTCTGTTCACCAGGGTGAAAATCGTGTCGAGGAAATAACCGCCTCTTTACGACCCCCCTCCAAAACATGGAACTCTGATACGACCCCTTTTTGTCCTCTGCACATCCGGTTTCATATCAAAAAATGCTAGTTTCAGATGTGCGAGAGGGACGCAGCGCCACTGCCACGCAAATGCGGCTTGATCCAAATGCTAGATTCAATTCTGCTCAGATTAGGTTCTCCTTCTTTCCTTTGAAGACATTTAACCTTTGCCACATTGGCCGGAAAGTAGAACATTGAAGGAGGTACTGCCCCTACACAGTTGAACAGTCTCGCGCTCCAGTATAGCGGCGCTAACTACCGCGATCGCGTCGCGCGCTGTGCCTAGAGCGCGCTAGTTGGAAAAATCGTCAAATGTACCCCCTATTTAAAGGACTATAACTTTCTTCATTGATAACCATTTCAAAAAGTGAAGGCAGCTTTTGAATGCACAAGACTTCTAGTTTCTAAATTGTGCTGAGCGTTTTTCTAAGCACGCCTATTCTCGAGAGTGGGAGACGTCGAGAAATTGTCGAGGAAATTGAAATTTACATGCGAGTTCCCACTCTTAGGAAGACAGTAGCTGTCTTCATTGGCAATGCTTTGAAAATCGGAGGAAAGCGTTGTGAAATTAGAAGATTCACGCTTTTAGCCAACTGCTTCATTGTTTCGAATCGCTTTCTAGTTCGCGAGAAATCTGCGTCGAGGAAATGTCAAGGAAATTTTCGAAGCCACTTGAAAACTCTATTACTCCCTCGCCGTAGTAGGGAACTTCTTTGAACACCTTCAAAATACTTCTGTACACGTCAGTTCGATGGAGTAAATTGAAAATGATGCACTTGGCGCGGATCCATTCCGTTCTTGTATGCGCCATGCAGTGACCCCACTCGGAGTCATTGGGAAGGTGTTTTGTCCTAGTGACGACTTGCTTAAGCACACCAAAAGATATTTCCAGTATTAACTAATTAGGATAACTCTTGTGGTCATAGTGATGTCTGATCATCCTTTATTCAAATCGCTTCCTTTCCAACCCGTTCTGATGAATGACAGCTTGCGGTGGCATTAATCTGATAATGCCAAGAAGGCTGCGAATCTGCCTGTTTTGAACTTTCTACCAAGATGCTGTTTCCTCCACTAAAGTTCTCGAAGCGTGTACATCATTCTAGAGAAGATACTCGCTGTCTTTTCCCTACGATTCTTTTGCAGGACGAGTTGGCTTCCTATGCCATCCTGATCACTACGAACCAAACCAACAACCGCTTTCCATTTAAATTTTAATTCCAGACAGTTGTAAGATATTATTTGTATTAGGCTAACTACAACACTTGTGAAAGTAATGATGACAGCAAATAAGTGGCAGCAGCACCGTTGTGTCCGTTGATGACCCTTTTGATTACGACCCCCTCCCAACTCTCATCGGAGCAAATACGACCCCCTGTCGAGGATTTCCTCGACCGTTATTCACCCTGTCTGTCACGAAATTCCCTAGCTCCTCGGGATCCGCCTGGAGAGACCGGGTCAAGTGTGGGATGGGTGGGCAAGGTCTCACGAAGTACAAAACACACATCAGCTAAGCGGAGCCCCGCCCACAGTGGGCGTGGCGTGCGTCGAAATGAGTGTACTGACGACCAGGATTTCAATTCTACAAAACAGCCTCGAAACTGGGCCAAAAAGTGGGTAAGGTGTGCATTGGTAAGTCACATCGAATTAGGGAGACCCACCCCCGGTGGGCGGGGCGTTCTCCAAAAAAGCAGTGCTTTATGAAAAAATTTCATAACTCGGTTGGGAGAAAGCCTACAGAGCAGAAAACAAATTAGGTTAAAGATGTGGAATGAGTTTGCCAACGAAAAGGAGGTCAACGGCCATTGGTAGGTGGGGTGGACATCAGTGTGGGCGTAGTTTACGAAATTTATAGAGACCGGGAAAAATGGATAGAGGTGGGTGCAGGAGTGGCCCAACTGCTATTGGTGGGCGGGGCAGGTCCAAAGTGGGCGGTTTCCACGAAACTTCATAACTCGGCTCCAAGAAGTCCTGGAGACCGGGAAAAAGTGGATTGAGTCCGTCAACGGAAGGCAGATCAACTGCTATTGGTGGGTGGAGCGTGCGTTGAAGTAGGCGGAGTTTGTCACGTGATATTACAGGTATTTTCAAAGAGAGCCCA
>MU868580.1:0-12391 GCA_036418205.1 Ostertagia ostertagi
CGGTAAGCGATAGGTGCGAGTTCGAGTTTCGCCTGGCGCAAAAGTTTTGTCATAACCCAGTATTCTGTGGTTTTCGGTTTTTGGTATGTTATCAATTCTGCAAATCTCTGGCGTAAGTTCGTTTCAGATTAAAAGCCATTGAGTAGGCATTTGAGCCATTTGTGTGATCAAAGACCACCTTGGAAAAAAAAGAGTTGAGACTTGTGACCTAGTCCTAAATCCTGGAAAATCCTACAGATCCTATCCATTCCCTGGTGCCCTAATGTTACACGATGAGCTATTTCTCTCGTAACATGGCTATCCAAATATTGTTTACTGCGATTGCTTGCAAATGGTAATATGATGCCCCAGAAATGAGCCTCGCTGGCACAAATTGAGGTGTTCATTTCAAAACTTGTCCAACAACACGTTCGATGGTAATTGGGAACAACATCGTACTTGCTATAAGCTGTGGAAATAAGAAACTTCCAATCTTCGTGTGCTGTGTCTTTAACCGGACCGCTCGAGTTGAGGAAGGAGCAGTTCTGCGAGTCATGGGGCATTTTCAATGATAGTAAAAATGAGGCTAATTTTTTGCCGCCTGGGAACTCCAAAGTGAGCCACAAATTCTCTCAAGGCGACGCATTTTTTCGGAAACAGTAGCTTCACGAGCGCGCACTTTTGCGTAATGGGCCACGCGGAACGGCAGCGTTTTTCAGAGAATCACGCTGTCCCATAGGATCTGCAAAGCGTGACTCCCATGGTAGTCACGCCGTCGTCAATCTGGTGATGTGTTGAATGGTCGCGACCTTTTTTGTTTCCTCAATTATCCGTACTATTGGATGATCTTTGTTTTTTAACTTTGTTTCCAGCTCCTGGATGTGTTTTGATTGCCGTCCGAGTAATAAACTTGAGAAGAATGTAAATCTCGGAGGTAACCAAACCTTTACCGTATCCCAGTTCTCGACGTTGCACTGGGGCGCGCAATGTCACGTGCCATCGATTTTCTACGTCTGGCCTCCCACTTCTCGTTTTCTCTGCGCCCTCTCAACGAAGAGAGAATGCGTCGAACAGGCCCGCGCAGAGTACTAAGCGCCGTTTATGTAGAAGGTGGAGGATCCAACGCAGCGGCTGTCGCCTCACGTCGGATGAGGCGGCACCCCGGGGATCACCTCCCTATGCTCGCGCGCGAAGCGCGCGCAGCGTTCAGCCTCGCCGCGCAAGCGGCGAGGCGAACGCTGCGATGTCGCTCCATTTTTGGATCGCTGCCCTGGGTAGCAGGGTGGCGTCCTTGACTGCGTTCACCTCACACTGGTACTAGCATTGCGAGCTGGGAAGACTGCAACCGCGCTCTGACGCAAACGTGGGATGGTCTGTGGCGCCAAGGGGTTACGGTAAAGGTTTGGTTACCTCCGTAAGTTACATGCTTGTATAAACTTGGCACCAGATGACATCAACAACATCAAAAACGGGCATGATACCGATCTCTTTGGAACTATACATGTGTTACTTACAAGGGAAGGATCCCTGGTCTCCATGGCCATTCGAAAAGAGATGCACAAGCTTAGGTATACCTTCAAACGCTGATCTCAAATCTATGCTCCTTCCGTAAACGATTTTCTGAACAGACTTTGCTGAATTCCTGAAGAATGCAAAATCGTAATCACGATCAAGGACTGATCCTACGACGTTTTCACTGTGAGTCCCGACCACTACCGTTGCGCTGTTTTGCTTCATAACTCGTTCAGATCGTTTAGCAGATTCGGAAGGTAGATTTGAAGGAGATCAGCGTTTGAAGGCACTTCGGTTCACAAGAATGTAGCTTCAGTAGGTCGGCAAACCATCACCATAACCCTTGGCGTCAGATAAACTGTGTTGTGCACATGAAATGCACACCACAGTGCAATTGACGCCAACGACGTCGAATTTCGGGCGCCACCGCGAACCTTCGTCAAAGAACATCGCGCTAAACTCATCACATCAAAACAGAAAATTGCTGGAGAAAGTGGAAAAGGGGAACAGAAGATGATCACTGCACTGCATCGTCACTGTTTTCGGTAGCATTGTGTCATAGCATAGATCATTACATTTGTATGGTCAAATTCGTAAACTTGTTTTCAGATGGGCGCCTGATGACGTCGGGTGACGCATTTAGGGACTAAGCCCAGAAGGAGGGAAAGATTTAGGGACGATTGAAATTACTTACACGCTCCTATTCCTGGGCTCTTAAAGCTTAGCCCAAAGAGGTCTAGGGGAGGGGAAGGTTTGTTGGCTGGATGGGTTCTTCGATTCTGGGACAATGAGAAGCATGCAATCATGAGTGAATGCCTTTCTATGGTGTCAGCGTATGAAGATGGCTGAGCGTATCCATGTACTTAGCGCACCCACACAGCATACGCGATCGCACATCCAGTAGCATGACCTCCTGCGACATAAAGCTGCGGCCCTGCATGGCCAAGTAACGCTGTTGTGAATAGCCCTGGATGAATAACAACAGCCCATAGCAGGAGCCATCAGCGCGAGGCTCCTGCTATGGAAACGAAACCAAATCGTTCAAACAAGTCCACACTTGGAATTCCCAAAAATTTCAGCACCTTAATTCGAAGCAGAGCAAAGAAATACTGTGATGTAAAAGGCTGTAATGATGGAGATGCGCTAGTTTTCGAGCGAGGCTCCACTGTAAATGACTGCACCCCTATACAAAATTGCAGTGTAAAGGATACTACAGCTGGGAAGCACAGTTAACCTTTCTTACGTTCTCACACATTAAAACAACTATATTAGATTAAGGAATCTTTTGAGATGTCTGTTGCCTTGGTGTCTGTAGCTGCCATGCATCATTATCGCCTCTGCGAAGCGTCTTTCTCAAGCAAAGGATATTACGTGATGTTGTGTCACAATCTATGTCGTAAAGTTTCAGTGTAAGTGTGCATTTCATGTGGCACAACACAGTTTATCTGACGCAAGGGGTCATGGTGATGGTTGACGCGACCTACTGAAGTTGCATTCTTATCTTCGGTTCTTGAATTAGTGGATTACAAAGTCCGGTGAGTGACCGCAACCGTAACACGTGACTGGTTGGCGCGCAACGTCACGTGTCATCGATTAGAATTCGACGTGCCCTTTTGTCGTTTTTCCGCGCACTCTACGGCGACAGAATGGGCGTGATAGAACCTGGCTCTTGTACGGAGCGTCCGTGCTGGTATATAGGAGTATGGCAGTTGGTCGAATGTGCCGGCAAGTGGTTTTGCCGGCACCCCAGGGCTAACCTCCCTTGCCCTGCGCGCGAAGCGCGCGCAGCCGCTTGCCTCGCCGCTGCGCGCAGAACGGCGTGCTGTATATCTTGGATAGTGCCCAAGGGCGGCTGTGGTGGAGGGCGTATTGTGTACTCACCAGCGAGGCGCTATACCCTCTCACGTTGGTGCTGAAACGTGTGGGTACACATCAGTAGTGTAGCTGCGCGCTCCAGTGCCAACGTGGATTACGGTAGCGGTCACTCCTCACCGTACGGTTTTCCTGGCTTTGTGTTCTTGAATAGCCATGGCGAATGGATCTTTTACTCATTAGCTTGTATTACGACATATCCTGTCTGAAGGCCTGAAGGAGGCAGAGTGCGAGTGGAATACTTGTTCATCCAACTGTTTCATTCAGACGTAAAATCCAGTCATGTCTGGATCAAGAAAATAGTGAATGCACAATTTTTACCCAGTGTCAACAGAACACACTGTGTATCAAACTTCAGGCCTTCTTTGGCGATCCTAGTGCTAATAGGAGACCTTGTTGCAGTGTTCTTTGGATGTACTCCTATGAATCACAACAAGCTATCGGAAATTCGAAAAAAAAGGATAAAGCATTTGCCGTTGATCAATCCCTTTTTGGGATGCACGCATTCTACTTCCATTTGTACATTCGTAGTGGCGTTTGAATGCGATGTGGCCTATACAATGACTTGCGGGGCCAGCCGATGTACAAGTCAGTGTTTTTATCCTCCCAGACAAGTCTGGTACCAATTAACCGACCCCGGAGGGATGGAAGGCTTGGTTGGCCCGGGCGACTCACGACCCAGGATTTGATCCCCGGACCGCTCGCGTGGTAAGCGTGCCACTTGCCACTACACCACTTCCGCCCATCGCAAAATTTTATTTATTTAATATGCTATAGATGCTCGGGCACTATTGAGCTATTACAACCCCAGAGGGGGTGAGATGGATCAAAAAATTTTTTCGCTGAAACTTGCGCTAGGGGGGTTATCGAGGCTCCTGATCACGAATATGACCTTAGTTTTTGGCGCTGGCGCCAAATTGGCGCCATTTGGCGCCAAGGGTGTTTTCACCAAATTCGCTGTAAACTTGTGAGGGGGGTCGAGGCTCCTGATCACGAATATGACCTTAGTTTTTGGCGCTGGCACCAAATTGGCGCCATTTGGCGCCAATTGGCGCCAAGGGTGTTTTCACCAAATTCGCTGTAAACTTGTGAATAGGGGTTATCGAGGCTCCTGATCACGAATATGACCTTAGTTTTGGCTCAATTTCTCTAGGTGACGCTCGAAATAGATGTCATCTAGGCGCTCATCCAGTAAGGGGGCATCAAGTGGCTGCCCTCACCCCCACCCCCTAGACTGCCTACACTCCCCCTGGCACACAGGTTTCTCGAAGTACGGGACCCCGTGAGCCAGGGGGAGTGAAGCCAGTTCAGGGGGGTGGGGGGTGAGGGCAGCCACTTGATGCCCCCCTTACTGGATGAGCGCCTAGATGACATCTATTTCGAGCGTCACCTAGAGAAATTGAGCCAAAACTAAGGTCATATTCGTGATCAGGAGCCTCGATAACCCCCCTAGCGCAAGTTTCAGCGAAAAAAATTTTTTGATCCATCTCACCCCCTCTGGGGTTGTAATAGCTCAATAGTGCCATAAAAAAAGTGTGCCGGATGATGGGAAACCACTTCGTCTAAGTGAGAATCGATACGATCACTCGCTTTCTTAACAGTTGTGTTAACGACTACGCCACCAAGGCATCGTTTCAACTCTTTGACACGTTAACGACCGTGTGGTACGATATCATGACCAGTTAAGCTCACATTTTCCTTATTTATGTGGCGTATTTCCTGTTCTATAACGGTCCTGTACATTCTTCGTAGGCGTTTAGCCAGTATTTACGCAGTTAGCACTTCAAAATAACCAAACAAAAAAAAAATGTGGAGCTTAACACATTGACGACAACGCGGGGGATATATATCCCGCGCATTGCAGGCCGTGTCGGACCGTGCGGGATATATATCCCCCGCACCCATTACACTAATTTTTTTCGCGCACGCCTGGTTCTTCTAGAAGTTTCTTGTAATTATTGAATGGAGGAGACCTTGACCTAGCTAAAAACATAGTGGTCCATAGAATGGTCACGTATGCTTCAATTTAGTGGAGGATTTTTGAACCATACGAAATCTTCAGTTTAATAAATTTTTCGCTTACTTTTTCTTTCTATGAATGTGAAGGTTTAACTAGTAGTAGAAGTAGATACGGAACCTTAGGGATGATAATATGTGTGTCTTGATTGAAATAATCAACTTAAAATAGCCTTTGAGGTTCATTGCAGCTTGTTCTGAAGAATATCACTTTTTTTGTTATTTCATGTCTTTCAATCGAAATTTCATTACTGTACCTCCGGGTATGTTGTGCTCAATACATTGCAACTAATCTGGTCTTGTATTGATCATTACTTATGTTTTTATTACTCAAAATCTGTTAGAACGACCTGAGGCGGCGGCGTCCGCAAAATCGCCCTGGTCCCACGTGGCCAAAAATGCCAAAACTCGCGTTGTCGTCAACGTGTTAAACACCCAGGTGATCTCTCTGGTTGGGCCCTGGTGGTTAAATAGCGAGAGATACCACCTCTCATAATTCGGAGGGGATATCAATCCGCAATGAAGGACTGCAACGCAGGAAGTGATGTCAAGCTCTGACTCGAAAGCGCTGTTGGCCGGCTAGTTTCGGGCTACCACACGCAGCGAAGTGATGAATGCCGCGTGGCTAAGGACGTGAAATGGCTAACGTGCGTTGAATTTGCCGTGCATCTAGCTGGACAGAGAGAATGCCAGAATATTTGAAACTGCGCTCGGAACACGATCTTCAACTAGCTTCTTCGCTGTGTTAGAAGAAATTTCTTCTACTGGATTGAATGCAAACTCGTTCCGTTTTCTTGCCCTGTGCTCCCATACAATATTTCGACCGCAAACGATACCCATATTTGTCAAAACCTATGCCTTTAAGTCCAGGGGTCATTAAATGCACAGTTGAAGTCTACAACGTCAAGGCCATGATTTGGCCTAACAATACGTTGATTTACCTCGCTTCTACTGTCTGGTATCTTCTGAACTTGCCATGACTGTTACCTGCAACTCCTGCATTCTTTTTTTTTTCGCCTGTTTCGGCTTGATTTTTGATCAGCAACGGTATTTTCTTACGTCATTTATCCCATGCCATATATCATCACTTTTATATATTATATCACGCGGGCATGTTTATGATTCTACACAGAAAATCGTGCACCCTAATTAGGTGGTGATTGAAAATGAATTTAATTTCCGTCTTTTCGATAGGTACTCCATCATCGTTATTATCTTCATTTATCAGCTATTTATCAAGTACTTAGTCTTTAGTTTGAATCAAGAAAAAAAAACGGTGAAGATTCTTTTCTGTCATGCTGCACTTTACATGACGTCTTTCGATTTTTAGCCGAGCGTGTGCCTTCAATATTTATGCGTTTTTTCTCACATATAGAGCTTCATAGTTTATGAATTTTCCTTTTTAGCGTCTTATACCGATTCGTTCTTGCTCTCTGGCTGAAATCATTTCGAGCCTTACCTTCCAGTTGCAGTGACATTTGTCTTGACACCTGAAAACCATAAATTACCATAACTCCCCCTCCGATCGTTTGAAAAAGCGCGACGGATTAAAATTATAACTTCCTCCGTGTTTCTCTTATCACAACCTATTTTGTCTACTTCTATAACAGAGGTATCTTATCAGACTCAGCTGGCTGGCTGACGTAGTGGCTAGTGCTGGTTGCACCCACTTGCAGGGTTCAAGGGTCGAATCCTTGACGTAAGCAAACCAGCCCTTTTGGCGCTTCGGCTGGGACCGTATGCTGAATGTTGGGGAGGGGATGGAGTCCCCGACGGTGGACGGACCACTTCAACTCGGTCCTTAGAACCGCCACAATTTGGTGCTTACCTCAGAACTAAGCCTTAAAGAGAGGACGGGTCCGTCCCCTCTCCAAGGCTTAGTCCTGGGGTGAGCAAACCAGCCCTTCTGGCGGAGCTGCTGGACCAGCTGCACCACTTGCGTCAGTACTCTCCTATCGTACCAACCGAGTTGAAGTAAACCGTCGACCGTTGGGGACCCCATCCCCTCCCCAACATTCAGCATACGGTCCCAGCCGAAACGCCAAAAGGGCTGGTTTGCTTACCTCCGAATCTTGATCAAGTCTCCTAAGACTGTCACGCCTTGCATTTTCCTAAGGTCACTTAATCGGTACCGAACTGCATAGGAGGATGTGAACACTGACTTGTGCATAGTCTGGCCCACAATTCATTGTACAAGAAGTGCCGCACTCGAATGCCACCACGATTCTGAATTAAAGTAGAATGCATGGCGCGTCCCAAAAGGGATAAATCAACGCTCGAGCTTGGGTCTTTTTCGAGGCTCAGCTCGGATCCTTTTTTACCTCTTCGATAACGATATAGACTCTTGCAAGACCTTTATCTTTCAGTCCCCGCTTACTCCAAAGCAGCTAAGCGGGCTCAATGAACAGGGGCACTTGCTGCCTTAACCACAGTGGAACTACTGGCACTAGAAGAATTGCGCTTTCTACCCTATCCTGGAATGTTTCTAGTCTGTCCTGAAGGCGGCTATTTTGGTACGGATTCTCCCCTCCTCCCCACCCTGTTGAAATATTAAATGCTAATTCCAAACGGAATTGCTTTTTAAAACGGGTAACTAGCACAAAAACCTTACGCATGTGCCATTCACTAATCCCTTTGTGGGATACGCATTATGCTTCCATTATCCATTCGTAGTGGCGATTTGGCCTATACAATGACTTGCGGGGGCCAGCCGATGTACAAGTCAGTGTTTTTATCCTCCCAGACAAGTCTGGTACCAATTAACCGACCCCGGAGGGATGGAAGGCTTGGTTGGCCCGGGCGACTCACGACCCAGGATTTGATCCCGGACCGCTCGCGTGGTGAGCGCGCCACTTGCCACTACACCACTTCCGCCCAAAACGAGTAGTAGCAAAAATAGTTGCCCGTGCAACACTTCAACTTATGCTATGAACAGCTGGCTAGAAAATATGCTCACTCACCTACTGAAAAAGCATTTGAGGAAGAAAGCCCCCAAACCTCTGTTAAAAATCGAAGGTTCACATATAATGTGATAGACTCTCGCTAGGGTTGGTCGAAGGTGATGAAATTATTAATCAGAACATCAAAAAATTGCATCTTCTACGAGTGTAGAAGAACTTTTACATATAGAGGGGCTATTCTGGTAATGACCTCAACCAGTTACTAGCTCTCTTACACTTTTTCTTGAGCATCGCCAAGGTCAAGCCTTCGCCCATCAGTATTGCAAATATTTATCATCAAATTTTCTCAAATATCAGGCCTTTCAACAAGCTCCTTCGCTTTTATGACTCTTCACTTTCGAGTTTTTTTTTTATTTTGTCCCAATCCTGAGAACAGCCATTGCCACAGATACTGTTTCGAAGAACTTTTCCCGCTCTATATGTGAGTCATCTTGGTTCTAAACCATTTTCAATAACTTCTTCAAAGCCTTGAATACGGTATATTCAATGAGCAGGTCCGCATTTTTTTCTTTCTCAAGGTCAAAGTAACTCTAAAAACAACTAATACAGGTCAAGATATTAAGGCACAACCCAGGCGGAGGTCGTGTGAACGCTTCCCTTCGGTCTGTAGTATAGACCCCTAGAGGACAATCACAAATGTGGCGTTCCCGTGCACGGAAACCAACCGACAAGAGCGCTTGGGCCTTGCAAAGTAAGCTGCTAAGCTGCAGATTTTTTGTTGTCTGGCGCTCTCTCATCTGTAGCGCTCTCTCGCCTCATACTCTCCTCTCCGCGCTTAGTCTCTCATTCCCTTAGCACAGCCGATTAGGAAGGTGAGTGAGCCCTTAACCTAAGCGTTTTCGACGGATTCTTTTCCTTTTTTCTTTACTGCCGGCCCATTTCGCACCAATACATTCGCATTCGTGTGCAAGAGCCACACCAATGTGATCCTGGGGCATGCCTTTAAAGTTAAACTTGTGATAGATATGCGTTGAAACAGTTGCTCCAAAAGTTATTGTAACGAAACCGAGAGCCTTGAAGATGACGATTGGTAGTCGGATATCGGACATGGCCACCGATTAACCAAACATTCTCTTTGAAGCCCTCTTGCATAGAAGCAGTGAGAAGCATTTGCCCAACTCACATTCCAATGGTTTTTGTTTCAGTTTGAAAGGTTTGGTTTGAGCCGAAATAAATGTATTTGAGATCCGGGGTCGAAAAACGACAGAACTTTTTGGAAGAGCTAATATTTTTGGGATAGCGGTTCTCATTTGTAGATCGAGCTTACAAAAAAAAAAAAAAAAAAAAAAAAAAAAAAAAAAAAAAAAAAAAAAAAAAAAAAAAAAAAAAAAAAAAAAAAAAAAAAAAAAAAAAAAAAAAAAAAAAAAAAAAAAAAAAAAAAAAAAAAAAAAAAAAAAAAAAAAAAAAAAAAAAAAAAACCTTATTTCTACAGGGGTGGCCAAAAAAAAAGAGACACTCAGCCCATGGCGCACATCATCGAACTTTTCGTCACACAGGGAGCCGATGTTAATGAAAGTTTTATGGCGTTATATTCCTTAGTTGTTCCTCCGTAAACAGAAGCAAGCACTCCTTCACTGCCCCTGCCGTCTCCAGAATATGACGTCTTACCGAAATCGCTCCGACCTGAAGCTGCTACACAATTTCCTCAGTGAATTAATTGTTGAATAGCTTCCCAGAGACATTAGCTGTGAATGTGCAAAACCGCTTTTGACCTGCGTTTCAGAGACGTCGTAATCGTCTATGGTATCTCAACGACCTCGTTGAGATCGTACCGCGCACAATGCTTCCGTGGGAAAATCTTCTGATGTCGTCGGTGTAGAAGGCTGTTGTGTAGCTTGTTGATAGATTATAACGTGCTCTTCAATATTCAGTTGGGGTCATTTGGTTTGGTTTCGCGATGCGACCGCGTGCGATAACTTTCCGATTTTGATGCTTCGCGCTGAGAGTTCTCCTTTTTGGCCAACCCGGCCCTCTACTTCAGTAACATTTTGCCACATGTTTAAAAACGCGGCCTTCATAGGAGCTTCCCTGTTCAAATGTCCGTGAAATTGTGGTGATAAATATTTGTCCAACCAGCAGGCAAAGGCTTGGAGCCCTTGAGCATAACTCACGTCCCAGCTTCGATAAGAAACGTCCACTCACGCGTGCTACCGCAAAATCAAAAACCTCCCCGTCTTGGCCGCCGCCGTCGTGCTCGTTGATGATGATGATGATCAGCCGACGTGAGCTTAATTGGCGTAAATAATTTCGCTGAGCGCCCCTATAGACACCCGTCCAACATGAATGATTGCTTTTGCTCTCGGCTCCATTCGAAACCACCGACCGTGTCGCTGCTTTGTCGTGCCTGCCTCGTTTCCGAGATATTTTCGTCCTTTGCCTTGCTGCTGCCTGCACCATGGTTCAGGCTATATTCGAACGTTTACAGTCATACACGATGGCTCGGAAGGATACACGGACAAAACTGGCCAGAAGTAAGAGCGCGGCTCGATCTCGCGCACCACATGCTACTGGGCGAGACATGACACGACGGCCGTATGAAATCACCACCATCGTGCTGGGAGCCACTAAGGTAAGCACTGAGGCAAGTGTGGGGCGCAATTACGGTAATCGATTACCGTGTTATCGCAGAATGGCCAAATTCCATAATATTATAGAATACTATTTTAACACTCGTTAATTAGGACACATTTATGCGGGACATATTTTCCTTCATGGGGTGTTTTTCCATTTTGCAAATTTTCTTCATAATTTTTTTTCAATCTCATAAAGATACTTTTTTACGAATATAGCCGCGCTTTTTCCACTTCACCCCTTCCCCTCCAAAACATCAAATACAATCTCCTCTGGACATTGCGACCCGTCGTTGAACCCGTCGTGACAACTATCAACAGGCGCTTGACCGTAGCCATAGCCTGGCCAAAATCTGCGCTCCTTGACAGGGATCTATAACACACTAAAATTTAATTTGGTAAAATTCAGGTAGGAAAATCGGCGTTGGTGTCACAGTTTCTCTGGGAGCGTTTCCTGACCGATTATCGGCCAACTGTTGAGGAATTCAACTGGATTGAGTATGATGTCGAAGAAGGCAGTGCACTAATGTTACAGGTAAATATTTTATTAATCGATATTTCCTGCTCAAAATAACAACCCAGATGAGATCGTGTCAAATATGTAGTGTATTCCGTGGGCAGGGTAGAGTAGCCAATGAATATCACAAATGTCCCGTTGTTGCGGCTCAGTGCGAGACAATGGTGCTAGAGCCTTACAAACGAGCTAATAACGGCTAATGTGATCCAATGAACGAGATATCTCTTGCACTCCTCTTGGCAGACAACATGAGTTTAAAGCTAATGGTTAATTCAAATTAGCGCGAGTTACTGGAGTCATGGAGCAGGCAACTCCACGTGACTCGTCTAGACCCGCCGCTTCCTCGTTTTGAGGGGAAGGGAGAAAGTCTTCTATTAGGGGCCTCGTGGTCGCATGCTTTGCATCTTTCTTTCATTTTCAGTCAACTCGACATCTACAATTTCATTATACATAGACCGCTATGGCCCCGCAAATTTGATCTGTGGTTGTTGCGTTGAGTAGAAAGTAGCTGTAGTCGTTGAAAGTCAGAATTTTCTTTTCAAGACCCATTTTACTCCTGATCTGGAATTAGCTTAGCTCTGAGCAAACTGGTATCCAACGGCAAAGGTGATAAGGCCAATAAACTTTTTGGTGAAGGGGACTGACCAGTTTCGACCTGCAATAGTCAGAAATGAGGACAATAACGTTATGATCCCTCTGCTTGCACAGATCCATGTGATGTTCTAATCGTTTCATCGGGACAGTGAAGGGCGAAATGCGCAGAAGATCAATAACTATGTTCTGTGTGGGTGGGACCTCCATTTAGAACAAAGTATACATGAAAGCGACTTGGTCGTACGCTGAAGTCGGGTGAGGGAGTGGCGATGAGTCAGCCCAATAGAGCATTAGGCAAAGAAATCCAGTCTGGCATACGCTAACCTTCTATTTCCAGTCAAAGTCCCAGGAGCACTTGGATGTGATTTTAT
>MU868580.1:13863-27461 GCA_036418205.1 Ostertagia ostertagi
CCAGTTTCGACCTGCAATAGTCAGAAATGAGGACAATAACGTTATGATCCCTCTGCTTGCATAGATCCATGTGATGTTTTAATCGTTTCATCGGGACAGTGAGGGCGAAATGCGCAGAAGATCAATAACTATGTTCTGTGTGTGGGTGGGACCTCCATTTAGAACAAAGTATACATGAAAGCGACTTGGTCGTACGCTGAAGTCGGGTGAGGGAGTGGCGATGAGTCAGCCCAATAGAGCATTAGGCAAAGAAATCCAGTCTGGCATACACTAACCTTCTATTTCCAGTCAAAGTCCCAGGAGCACTTGGATGTGATTTTATCCTCCTGAACGAGTCTTGCACCAGTCCCTCTGAACCGTTCAGGCCAAACAAACATTCTCCGAGAACAGAAAGCTTGGTTGGTCTGGATGAGAGCCGATGCGTCCTTCGAAAACAGCGCCCTATGCGTGGAGAGCGTGAAATCTTGCAGAAACCTAAAAAACAGTCGGTTATAAGGCATAGCATTGCATCTGAATCATTGCAGATCATTGACTCGAGTGGATCTCATGATTTCCTCGCTATGCGGCACTTCTACATTAGGACTGGCGATGCATTTTTGGTAAGATTATGTCAATCTTTATCATTTTGCGAGCTTCACTCTCCATTGTTCATAAGAAATACGGATATCAAACGAAGTACGAGTGTGAAAAATGACGACGCCTATTTCGCTGGGTTCCTAAGATGCAAGTGTCCGTAAGCTCAGTCTGGGTAACACATCCATAGTGGGTGTCAGTTAGAAAGCATAACATGCGAGCGTAGCGCCCTAAATGGGGTGGGGCGCTCGGTAACATCGCGCAAAGCGCCGTATCCGGTGCCACAGCGCGTTGAATCACGGGGCCCTCCCAATAGGCACACTTTATAGCCACGACTGCAGCGGCGATGAATCTAAATGAAAACATTACATCACTTCTTTCCTGCTGAAAGCCATTCAAATAAGTTTAAGTCGATGTCTCAAAAGAATCGTTCACAGAAAAAATCATGACCCACCCACAAATCACCGGCTTGAGACCCGTTTTCACCTTAAAAACGGTGAACGAAAAATTGCGTTTGTTTTGGTAAACAATTCGAAAAACCGGAAGGACTGCTACGTTCAAATTCCCGCCGGACATCTGTCACAAATGTTGGCGACGGAAACGATTCATCCCAGTGCCCTCACTAGAAACTTTTTGGCCTGTTACACCGGTGGAATAACATTCTCTTCCACTGTATCCCATTTTTTTGATCGTTGTCTCTGGTCTTAATTCTCTTGGTCGTACGCTTAACCCGATTCTTTTAACGCGCTGCCTGATACGTGGCCGCCCTTAAGAAGAAATTTTTCTATGCGTTTCCTTGTCTCCGCCCGCCCTACCCTCGACCGTCCATAGGAAGTTGTTTTTGAAAGTTGTCCCTTTAACTGAATTTTCGTGCATGAAACTTTCTTAAGAAACCACAGCTGACATATTTGTTTTGGGAAAGGAATGCGAGAGTCCCGGGGAAGATTCCTTTACTCAGGTCAGCACATCTTGTTCGTTGAGCAAACCACATTCACCTGAGGCTCACCAATTCCTTAGTCGGGTCAATCTTTATCTGCCCCTCAGGATCGTACTAATCCCTACTTGCATACGACCTGATTGCATCCGACCCATCCGTTCAAACCAAGTCGCACCCGAGACTTTCCCTTATCTTCTAAGTTGAAGAATCGGAGGGTCAACGGCACATTACGCAATCGAGTAGCTGTGAATTATTGGGCCAAAAAATGAGAGCGGTCTTGGTGAGTGGTTTACCTGGAATGAAAACAGCAAGAAATCTGCCAGAAATATTGAAACCTCACTGCACGCCACGCCAATCATGCAGTTTGCGCCGGCTCTCCGAGAGTCTCATTGGTCGGTGCCGCCTTCTGAGTGTAACACATCACTGGAATTTGCGATACAAGGAGCGAGAGTTATCAAATGAGATTCCGGCAACGGCAGGGCGCAAACTGTGCCCATACGACAACGTGGTCTACGGTTCTCAGCTATTTTTCATCACGTTTCATTGCTGATGGACCAACCGCTACAACAACATTCATCTATAATACATATTAGGTTGGTCCATAAGCCTTGCAACAAATTACATTTAATGCAAGAGAAGCTCATCGTGTCCTGAATTTTACGAGTATTGCATGGGCGGAAGTGGTGTAGTGACAAGTGGCGCGCTTACCACGCGAGCGGTCCGGGGATCAAATCCTGGGTCGTGAGTCGCCCGGGCCAACCAAGCCTTCCATCCCTCCGGGGTCGGTTAATTGGTACCAGACTTGTCTGGGAGGATAAAAACACTGACTTGTACATCGGCTGGCCCCCGCAAGTCATTGTATAGGCCACATCGCATTCAAACGCCACTACGAATGTACAAATGGAAGTAGAATGCGTGCCGCATCCCAAAAAGGGATTGATCAACGGCAAATGCTTTATCTTTATTTCTTGGAATGTTTCGCAACTTGTACTACATCAAGGATCGGCTGGAAGATGAGCGAGCGTGCGCTCTTTCAATTCACGGTGTACCGGCGCTCCACGGTGCTTAGGCCGATGTCAGACTTTGCGAATCGCGCGATTCGCTAGCGTCCGCGGTCGCGTTGCGGTACCAGCCAATTGAGTGATTCACTGGCCGCGACGCGACCGCAGACGCTAGCGAATCGCGCGATTCGCAAAGTCTGACATCGGCCTTAGCGTTGACTTTTTCATTTGAAGATGATCCCTACTCCAACCACCCCGTGACTGGCAATCACGATGCTCTATCTGACGCTGTTGAAAAGGGATCTGGATAGAGTATCGATCATTTGCTAGAGCAATTCTGATGCGACAAGGAGACAGCACTGTGGCATCTCCAAAGACTTGTAAAGATCCGAAAATATAGAGTTTGGATCCCACATGCCTTGAGCCCGAATCAGCTCCAAACACGATCTGACATCGTTATGTTCAAGTCGACTTACTATGGATTCTTCGATTGACCATCCATCACATTTGCCGAAGATGAGGAGTGGGTACAGTGTGCTAACAAATGAACAAGCGGCGGTAGTCCAGCTCAAACGCTTCGGGAGATCTTACTGCTTAAGTTCAACCTCGTCCAAGTAGGGCCTTCTCGGATTTTTGGTGGAACACGGAGGAGTTAGCTCTGGAAACCCCTACGTGTAGATGTCGCAGTCAACGCGGAAGTCAACCGTCCACAGCTCGATTGCAACGCTTTTAATACGAAAGAAAAGCAAGACAAAGTTTGCTTTTTGACACCGTTGAACCACCTCTTGCTAAGAAAATCCAGGAAAATTTTGGACTCTCGGACGGAGAGTTCTTCCGTATCCACCTTATAGCCCTGACCTCGTGCCAAAGGATGCCCACCTGCTTCCCTCTCCAGACCACCTCCTAGAGAAGAAATCTCATCCTAACCATCATGATGTCAAAATCGACATCTGATCTTTCTTCGATCAGAATTCAGTGGAGTTCCTACAAGAGAGGCATCGAACAGCTTCTAGTGGCAATAGGTTGTAGATATTGATGGAGGTAGCATGCTGGATGAATGGAACAAAAAGATAATGAAAATATTAAAATCAAAATTCGGCCAGTTTGTTGCAAGACTTGTGGACCAACCTAATAGCAATATCATATACCTATTCAATCGGAGTATGTCCCTTCAAGCCTACATGGGCAGAGATTAGAACCAAGGTTTAGTTTAGCCTCGCTAGGGTAGTCCCATGGCCTGTGATCTGCCACTGCAGATGGAGCCACCTTCCCCATCGAAACGCGTCACCAAAACGCTAATACTGAGGACTTTGACCAATCAAAAATATCAGGGCCCGCCCACCGTTCGACATCTTGTCTGCCTCGCTGTGACTTGCTATGCTCTCTTTGCTCGGGTTTCTCTTACCCTCTCCGCGACTCAATTATCTCGCGTTTCTCTGCTTGCCTCTAATGCTTTTCCATGAAACAAGAGGGTTTGTAATTCCTAAGTTTTTCTCCGCGATTTTCCTTCCTTTTTTTCTCCGCTCGCCGTCCACGTCCCATCCTTGCTTTCATATTCGACTGAGATTACGCATAAAATTATTCCTGATCGTTTCCTTGAACCGCTTGGTGTGCGACCCAAAATGTGATGCGATGCCTTTCAGCTTTTTTTTGCGACGCCTTTCCTTTTCCTTTTTTTCGCCGTTAGCGTGTTTATACCTATGTTTAGGTCGTATTTTCTATTGACGATGCGTCATCACTTGATGAAGCGAAGAAGATCATCGAGGAAATCGAAGAAGAACGCAAGAAAAAGGTCATTGCATTCAATTTCCCTCCTCTATCCTTCTTCGAATTCATTTTTTTCATTCACTCTTAATGAACATTCATTAGCCACTTCAGTATTAGTGCAGCCCTCACATGCACTACTTATTTTCCTCCAATAAATTACTAATATCAAAATTAAATTGCTTCAGAAGTTTCAAGCCCCCGAGTTAATAATGTGAACAGTACTTCTCGAAGAAATTCATGAGTTTTCTCATGGCCGAATAGTTTGATGCACTACGCTACCTCCACTCAGAGTCGCAATCGCATTTGAATGAGATTTAGTCTCTGGAACGGCTTCCGGCGTAAGCTCATGTAGATATCTGTGCTCTTGCCTCCTTAGGCAGGTAGCATTGTACCAGGTACCTGCTAAGGTGGAAGGCTTGGTCGCTCGGGATCCGATCATAGGCTTGACAGCACAGAGCGCATAGTATGTGGAGTCACTAGCCACTATACCACCTCTGCCATCCCTGTAATTTACACATTCCTCAACACTATGTATACTCTGCTACAGAAAACCAGAAGAGCGTCGAGTGCAGACCACACACCACAAGTGACGACGGCCTCCACAAAATGTAAATGTTTTCTGCCAATGAAATGATTAGCCTGTTGCAGTTGTATTCTATCAGTTGTCACTAATTACAACTATCATTTACCAACTATCAGCTATCACTATGAACACTATTACCAGATTTACTTGGAGGCCGTCGTCACTTGTGGTGTGTGGTCTGCACTGGACGCTTCTCTGATTTCTGAAGGAAGGGCACTTCCTATCGCAATGCTGACAGCTGAGGAGGCGACAGATGTTGACTACTATCCTCTTCATTTCAGACTTTGGCAAGAGTGGCAACGTCATATCGCAAGCCAACCTATTGCATCTATGAAAATGATGTAGTTGGGGGGGGGGAGGTGGGCACTCTTGACATCTATTAACCAAAATGGAGTTGCGAAAGAGGCACTCATATCTAAACGACATTCGGAGCACAAGGTCTGAGCGCACGATTAACTAGAACTACCAAGCCGGTTCGGTACGAATTTGGAGATCTCGGGACCTTTCCGCAACCCACTCTGATTAAGAGTGAGTGTCCTTCTGCAACTCCGCTTCGATTGAATATCACTGTCCCCCCACCCTCCAAACTGCATTTTCACCTTCCGTAAATAATTTTTTAGTCATACGTCTTTCGGTTATAAGTTTACAAACCCATCTATGGACGCCTAAGTGTTGAGGGACCTGCTTCTATGCTTCTTGGACACCGTGCTTGTCCATGCCACTCCCAGCGCTCACTAGGACCATGAATGTGAGTAGCTCATGGCTACAAATGGGTCTCGCAAAAATGGGGCACAAATGAAAAACTCGGGTTAGGGAGCGGTAGGTGAAGCCGCCGCTTGAGCACTACATGCACTATGCTGAGTTGAATTGAAAGAAGCAAGTCTTCGTACTGATGAGCTCACTCGCAAAAGAGCTCAAAAGTGTTATGAAATAGGGGCCCTTCAATTCAATATTCACGCCAAAAAATATGTAGTCAGACGGAGAAGCGCTTTTGAATTCAAGAAATGCGTAGCGTAACCCATAAAGTTTGATCAGTGGCGTGTGAATTACCTCTCTGATAATTTGTGTAGCACTTCCTTTCAGAACTAATTTGCAGGTCCCAATAGTGTTGGTAGCGAACAAATGTGATCTTTACGAAGATGTGATGGATTGGAACGCGAAAGGGTCTCACCAGTACGCTTACACTCGAGCGATTCCTATTGTGGAGTGCTCAGCAAAGAACCATACAGAGGTTAGCGGCCGTCTGGAACCTAGGAGAACTTACTCCATTCATTATCATTTAGGTGACAGAAGCGTTCAAAGAGCTGCTCGAACGACTCCGGGATCAGAGTCGGATCGGCATCACAGAGATGAGGAAGCGCAGGTGAAAAATGAACGTATGGAAGGATTGCGGCGAGAGAGGAGATAGATAGATAAATCGATAGATGGATAGAAAGTGAGAGAGAAAGTGTTCAAAAGATGGATTACTCGAAAGTAGGGTTAGATAAAGCGCTAGACAGTAAGGAAAAATAAGCATGGTAACTGATGGGATATCAGTAAAACAGACGCAAAAGAGGATCAGGAGACGTGCATAGAGATAATAACAAAGAAGGCTGGACAAAAAGGAGGGAAACTTCGGGGGCAATTGGACACAATTAATAATTCATCGAAAATGCAAATAAGCAAACAAAGAGAATAGAATAGAAGAGAAAAAAGAGAGAGTAGGGAAGACAGGGGGCAGGCAGATGTATGGATGGTTGTTGGAGGATTCCTCCACAGGATTATATTGTTCCCTTTGGGCGCTCGAATACCGTAACCCGCGGTGGCGCCGGAGCGCATTACGGCAGCGGCTGCAGTTGGTTAGACTTCGATGGTTTCCCGGGGCAGCAACCCAAAGTTGGAGGAAGCGTCGCAGCGCTCGCCTCGCCGCCAGGCTGAACGCTGCGCGCTCTCCGCGCGCGGCGGCAGGGGAGGTCATCCCGGGTGCCGCTTCATCGAACGCGAGGCCAACCCGACATGCGCGCCATCCTCCACCTCCTGCATGAACGGCGCACGGTATAGTTCGCGGGTTCGCTCGACACATTTCTCTTCGTTGAGAGGACGCAGAGAAAACGAGAACTGGGAGGCAAGCACGATCGCCGGTATATTTCACAGGGCGCTGCGGTTTGAAATATCTTCCCGCGCGCGGACATTTGAATTGAGTGTGGCGTGTAACGGCGTTGCGGCGGCTCGCTCGTTGCCATTTGGCCTTTTCTTCACTGTAAATGCACTGTGTGCACTCCACTCACTTACTCTCCTATTCTGGCCCTGGTTATGCAGTACTCTATCTGATTCTTTGGCCGATGCCAGACTCTGCGATTGGAGCGATCGGTCAAATGTGAATCGCGCGACCATCGCGCGATTCGCGCGACGGTCGCGCGATTGACATTACTCCCTTCTTCTTCTTCTTCTTCTCCCTAGCGTTAGTCCCGCGCAGTCGCAGGCTCGTACCAACTGCGTATTCACATTACTCCCATCATGACCAAATCGCTCCAATCGCGCGATGGGCGCGATCACTCCCGTTGTGGCAGGGAGCGATCAATCGCTGGCGCGCCCCCCTCGATCGATACGTTGACTGCGGAGCTGCGCTCCCTGCCACAACGGGAGTGATCGCGCCCATCGCGCGATTGGAGCGATTTGGTCATGATGGGAGTAATGTGAATCGCTCCAATCGCAGAGTCTGACATCGGCCAACTGGAAGTGTTATATTGCAGGTAAGCGATTTAGTATACGACTCTTACTCTCGAGATTCACACTTGAGTTTTGAACATGCATCGACACAACTCTGATGTGAGTTTAAAGAGAGAGGGAGACTGCGATTGCTTCTCTTAGGAATCAGTCACTTGTTCTTTTATGTGCAGAATTATTATTTAACATTTGTGCTTTTATTATTATGTACATGTTCTCACTTATAAGTTGTTCTTACAGTGCGGCCAAGACGGCCTTGCTCACAGCTATCTGACTAAGATGTTCATTCCTTCGTAAAACCCTTCAGCTCAGTGCAGCTTACACGCTTACACAATATTGTATGGTGAATTACCATTCGGGTACCAATTTGGTACAAATTTTCCTTCAGCATCATTTTTCCGCAGTTAGGACAGGTGTGGTAAGTTTGAGAAGACATTTCCAGGAACAGATGAATACGTAACTAGCAAGCTGATCGTGAGTAGATTGCGCAGACGAAATAATGACAAAAGAGATGTGTGGAGAAAAAGCATAAGCTACGAAACATCCAAGTGTACATTTGTTTTGCAACAATGGGTTAGAGGAGGGACGGGATGCCACAAGTTTGGACTCGTATCAAAATCAATCGCCTTTCAGGCTATCTCGAGACCTTCCAAAGGGATCGCGTAGCAGTGTTTCTCGCGTTTACATATGGAAGACACGAAAGAGACCTGGTGAAATTAGCCCATTCTACCCTATGACACAGTCGTATACAATATGTCGTATAAGAAATCGCTCACCTGCAATCTATCACTTCCAGTTGGGGACAGAATAGCTGGCTGGCATTAGGAGCAGAAAGAAGCAAATAAAGTACTGCACACCTAGGGTCAGAATAGAGGCATAAGTGAGTGGAGTGCACGGCAGTGCTAATATAGTGGAAAAAAGAACGGTCGAAAGGCCAGTTGGCAACGAGCCGAGCCGCCGCAACGCCGTTACACGCCACACTCAATTCAAATGTCCGCGCGCGGGAAGATAATTCAAACCGCAGCGCCCTGTGAAATACACCGGCGATCGGCAAACACGCACGGGAAACTGATGACACGACAATTTGCGCGTGCGGTAGGGTGCTTGTTGTGCGCCTGCACCAATGACATCGAAGCTAACGGCGAATTTTTCGCGTGTTGGGTTACGGTACGCAAGCGCCCAAAGGGAACATCATAATCTACAGGTTCCTCCGCGGAGAATTCTTGCATTCTTTCTTAACATGGATATACCAATCGCGAACACTAGAAGCAATGTACGGTTTCTGAAAATCTAATTCCCAAAGAGAACAAACTTATTAAACCACATTCTACGGACGGTCGAGGGTATCTCGTGCGGAAACAAGAAGTGCTTCTTGGGGTGGCCACGTATCAGGCGACGCATTTGAAGGCAGCGATCACGATAAGAAGGAAGCGCATCGGGGAAGCATATGCACCACACGAAGCAGTTACTTGGCTGCCAGGAAGCGAGATGTGGCGCTTTCACGACGAAAGGTGCGCTGGTTGCTGAGCAGGACTTCGAAAGCACTCCGCCCCAAAAGCGATCCGCCCACTAGTACCTGTTGCTAGCAGCTCGCCCAAATCACCTATTTTTATTAGTGACACAGTTAGAACAACTCGATTGAACCGTGGTTTGGCATGCTGCCACCAAACGCATTGCGATGAACTCGTTCATACGTCCGATTTCTGAGCTGCCTGTTCATGAGTGAAAAAGGAACGGCCCAAAAAGGGGGTCCCGTTTTACGTTTTCTTGACGGATTTCAGCTTTTTTTCGCCACTGTGTGTTATCGAGCACCATCATGTCTTCATCCCTCGTAATCGCTGCCTCCAAAGAACCTGGCGCTTGTTGTTGGAGAATAGGACAAACGATCGATAGAATAGGATGCAGTAGAAGTGTGAGATGCTAATGCAATAGTCAAAGGCAGAGAAGAGGTCTAAGTGACAGCACTCCGAGAACCAAGTGGAAGCATTCCCATTTGTGACAGATGTCCGGCAGGAATTTGAACGCGTAGCAGTCCTTCCAGGTTTTCGAATTGTTTACAAAACAAATGCAATTTTTCTTGTTCTTTTCGTTCTTATCGTGAATGATGAGTCCCAAGCCAATGATTTATAGGTGAGAGAGAATCATGATTTTTTTCGGGAAGGATATCTGTACGAGTATGAAAGCAAGAGAACCGACAGGAGACAGACAGACAGACAGACAGACAGACAGACAGACAGACAGACAGACAGACAGACAGACAGACAGACAGACAGACAGACAGACACACAGACAGACAGACACAAAGAAGAAGATAGACAGATAGACAAAAAGATGAACGCGACGCAATTGGAAAAACGTGGAGAGGAGCCGGACGGGCAGGATGAGAGACAGATAGACAGACAGATGAATAGACAGACAGACAGACAGACAGACAGACAGACAGACAGACAGACAGACAGACAGACAGACAGACAGACAGACAGACAGACAGACAGACAGACAGACAGACAGAGAGACAGACAGACAGACAGACAGACAAACAGAAGGACAAACAAACAGACGAGCAGAAAGATAGACAGATAGGCAAACAGATGAACAGCGACGCAATTGGAAAAACGGTCAGCTGAGCAGAGAGGCAGATGGAGAGCATTTTTTCACTGGTGTTTTTGAGACTTTTTGGTGATGTCATCTCAGCGCCTCGCGTTTCTGACATGGCCTGATCTGCCATAAGCCTATTATTCGTTCTTCATTGATCCTTAATGTCATCATATCAAATTGCAGGCAATCAATGCCGAGTACACGTGCCTACAGTGGAATCGACGTAGCTGATGTAGAACGTCTGAAAGGAAAGCAGAAATCAGGATGTGTGATCTCATGACGTCCTCTGCCAATGCAAAGTATCGCCTCTTTTGACTTAACTCCAAGAGCTCTTTCTTGGATGTCGCGCTCAATAACGCTTGCCATTAAATTTCCATTCCAAAATACCAATAGCTGAGCAGAAAATCAATTTTATTCGTTTTAAATAGTGACGGGTTGATCTCTGGCTATTAGTAACAATGATTTATGTCCGCTTTTTAGACTTTGTTGTAAATTTATTTGCTGTTCACTGATCAATAAAATGATTTTTAAGTTAGTGCATTAGAATCTTTTTCGTGGCTGACGGGAGGCGCCAGCTATCGCAGTAACCAGACTATTCAACACCTCGAACGTTGACGACAGGCTGACACGCAAGCAGGGTCAACCGTCCGTTCGAACTGTTCGAACGAAGGGGTCGCATTTTGGTCGGAAGGGGGTCGCAATTTCGAGGACTGCCAGCCACAGGCGCGTGCGTGGCGTATCCGAGGGCAAGAATTGTTTGTGCAGACCGCATTAGATTCGATTAATTATGCACAGAGAGACAGTTTTAGGCAAATTACGGTGTTTTCCTTGAGGAATAAAGAACAGTTGAATGCATCCCTATGAAAGGTTTGACTTCTCGGGGCTGAAATTAAAGTTCTTCGGGACCTAATTTTCTGAGGACGATTCTTCCAGACAACGGTAAAACACATAAGAAAGCAGAAATCTCGTAGTCTTCAAAAATGTCTTCGCCCCTCCCCAACAAGAAGGAAGTTATTATTGCTGAAAGCTCAAAAACTCGCATGTGCTGCTCAAAAACCTATGGGAACAAAATGTTCGAACGTGTGATTTTCTCGGAAAATGGATTTTGAAAAACGGTTTGGTGCTTGTTAGAAAGAGCAAATCCTGTACTTTCACCCCATGAAAAAGCATCACAGAAATGAAAATGAAGTGAGTTATGGTCGCTGAAAGCCCAAAAAACTCGCTTTTGCACGAAAAATGTTCGAACGGGACAATTTTTTGAAAAAGGGGACAATCACTAAACTTTTTATACTGTTTTGTTAGAGAAATATTTGAAGTTTCTGAAACTTTTTACAGATTTCCAAAATGTCGCATACGAAAGATTTTATGGGCCTTCAAAGTTGAAGGTGCGCCTTCTTAGAATTTTGGGTTTTCCACTTCTAACAGAAGTACTTTCCGGAGAGTTAGGCAATCCTTGTAGTTTTCTGAAAGCGCACCTCAGGCACAGTCAAAATCTACCTCAACAAGTCAAAAAAATACGTCCCAAGAAAGTTATTCCCCTCTAAAATTTTTTCTTCGCCGCGTCCCGTTCTTCCAGCGCCCGGGTGATACCTGCCGCGCTCCAAGGCTGACGCCGCAATGCAGACGCTTTCTGGCGCAACGGATTCATGTCTAGCACTCTTGCAAACAAAAACAGGGGGTCGCAACCAGGGTCAACCGTTACGTTGGACCGATATTGGAGCGACGTTGGACCGATGTTGACCGCTCTCCGCGCCGGCATTCACTCTCGCCACCCGCGAGCCGTCTGTGTCTCCGTGCGTACGTTCACTCTCGGCATTACTCTCGTCGTCGCGTTGGACTTTGTCCAACGGACGGTTGACCCTGGTCGCAACTGGACCCCCACGAGACCTAGGGGGTCGCAAATATCCTGAAAATGTTCGAACGTGACAGTTGACCCTGCGCGCAAGCGCGCCAGACATTTGACGCGGTATATTTGACATTCTGACGCGCATGCGCGTCAGCAACTTGGTACTCATTTTTTCACATGTTCGACTTTTTCCAAGGTCTTTTATTACTATTATATAGGTTAAAAACATAATTACGCCTGTAAACGCTGTGGTTCATGAAGAAATTTATTATGCTTTGGTTGAGCGAAGGTTTTCTGAACCACACTAAAGTTTACCGTTTAGTTCAATCTTAGACTGCAATATTTTGGGGTAGACAAGCATACAAACAAAACATACATGCAAACCACAATGCGATACGATAATGTCAGGAATTACGGTACTATGGTGAGTTGACCTGTATTCACTTTGGAGCAGTCGAGAAAAAAAGAATTTCCACAACTTTCACAGCGCGTGTTAACCCTTTTTGGTTCTTGATGCGACCATCAGATCCCTGCTCTTTAAACATAGTAGCGTTACGCTCTAAACATTTTATGCTGCCAATTTCTTTCAAACCTTTACTTAGTTCTTCTAAAATCTAAAAAGCAACTGGCTTAGGAAACGTTCAACCTTCAGCAGTAATGCGACCACTCTCCTGAAGTCATTTATCCGAAAAAAATGTGAGAACATGCACATTACACTCCTCCCTCCCCATCTCCCGAACTGGCTATGCCCTCCATACTCACGGATTCCCTACTCTGTTCTCCCTAGTATCTCGCTGAGAGTATAGAGACAAACAGTGGGCGTGTTCACGGTCTTCTCAAAGTAGCGATGTACTCTTGTTTCGTTACTTTTCAATTTCAAATCCGAAACACGTACCACGTGGGACAAGCTGACGCGCTTGCGCGTTAGGCAGTTCGCGCTCGCCAAATCGCGCATGTCCCAAAAAGCCAAAACCTGCGCAGTCGTCAACGTGTTAATGCAATGATGAGCGCGGAGCACATACATACGTCCCGTATCTTAACACGGAGGAACCCGTCCTGTTTGCATTTGTATCCATTTTCATGTTCTGAAATTGACTGCATGGATTTTTGGATACCGCAAATAGTCACTTGTTAACAATAATAAGTTTATGGTAATAAGAACTACTACAGGGTGATGCAAAATTACTGGTGCACCTATACGTTTTGAATTTTTTAACACTTCTTGGAGATTTTCCTGTTTCACTCGCTTGTGATATGTTGCCTGGAGGTTGCGTAATTCCTACGTACTCGAATGCTGAAATGGAAAAAAGAAAGAAAATCGGAGAAATGTGAGGCTCGTCAGAGAAAGAATTCGAAGGAACGCCAGGAGATCGATGCGCCAGATGGCGAAAGACGTTGGAGTAAGCGCGAGGTCAATGAGGAGGATTGTCAGAAGTAAGCTAAGGAAGTTCCCCTATCGCTTGCAGAAATGCCAACTCCTGACGGACATTATGAAGAAAAGGAGATTGGAGAGATGCAAGAAGTTGCTGCAGCGATTCACGGTGGCACGCGCCCGAGACATTGTTTTCAGTGATGAAAAGATTTTTA
>MU868580.1:34679-44791 GCA_036418205.1 Ostertagia ostertagi
GAAGGTTTGCTCGGGGGAGAATCACGTCCCAACGAGTTTTCTGGATATGCCAGCCGTTCCATCGGTTGATACGGCAATCAACTCAGCTGATCTCACACGTTAGGCCAGCCACGCACCACATCCCATCTGTGCTGCCGGAAATTCTCGCAGCACGGCAGCACACAATGCAAGGCCCTAGCGCCTTTGCCGCGCACTTCTTTGTCGCGACAGCCTCACACCCCCTCTGCTTGGAGACCCCACTTTCGCACCCTATAAAGGACTTCCTCATGTTCCCTAATCCTGACTCGTGGCTTTAAAGCAACAGTCCCAGCAGGGCTTGCACCTTTAAAGGCACGAGTCTGGATTGAATCGATGCGTTATTTTGTTCGAACATTAGGCAAGGGGTGCAATGAGGAACATTAGTGAGGAGAAAAAGCAAAAAGCACCATAGAAAACACTAAATTTCCCTTAGGAGGCCGGCCGTAGTACGACGGAGAGACACAGCGCTGCGAGGAGAGGGAGAACGCGAGAGGACGCAGAGACCACGTATGCCGTGGTGGATTACGCTGGCAGCGCGGGCAGCGCGGCGGGCAAGGCCTTAGCGCCATTGCCGCGCACTTTTGGGTCGCGATAGTGTCGCGCCCTCAGTGCTTGGGGAGCCCACTATCGCACCCTGGGAAGAACTTCTGCTGGTTGCCTAATCCTGACTCGTGGCTTTAAAGGCAAGATTCGGGATAAAATAGGTGTGGAAAAGCGTTCAGTTATGAAGCTAGAGGTGGGAGGTGGTCTGTAAAAGAGAAAGCAAACGAAACCACCGATTACGCCCCGTACAGAGACCTCCCCTATTTCAGCCACATTCCACCTTGGGATAGAGAAGAGGCGCGTTGGACGAGTTTCACGAACCTAACTCTAGTTGCTCCAGTGCCAATAACATTGGATCGCGATGGGACCGCTGCCTCAAATGCGCCCGCGCTTTTCAAGCAGCGCCACGTGGCAACGAGGGTGGGGCTTGCGGACGAAGGTGTGAGTTGCGGGTTGGACGAGCTCCTTGCGCCTTTGTCGCGTACTTTCAAGCCGCAAAAGGGGCCCGACATCAACACTTGTCCACCTGCCTACTACCCCCTGGATGGAACAGGCGAGCCCGCCTGATCGCGGAGCGTGCCTTTAACACAGTCGGCTGCAATCCCCTTGGCCCACTTCCACCCACTTCAAAGCCCTTCAGCTCCCTTTCCAGCGGCTTTCCAAGGTGAGTTTTTGTTCTCACACTTTTTATGTTCTTGACTAGGGCTAGCGCATCGTTCCACACCATTAGTGTCGAAGGTAAAAACCCTGCTGGGACTGTTGCTTTAATCGAGACGGTGACCGACGATCATTGCGTCTTACTTGTTACCCTTACCTACAGCGTAAATGACTGCAAGCTTGCTGACTCTTCATTTTCATCAAGTCTTCTTGCGATCGCCATACAAGCCATCGAAGAAAGGACGACTTTTCCGGTATCCGATTTTCTACGGAGTCCCGGGTTGGTGTCCTATTCAATCGCATACTCAAAACCTCTGCTCTGAATGCTTATTAGATATGAGTGCCCTTCTACAGCTCTTGAAATGTTGTCCCTTTAATTGGAAATTATGAGTGCGCCCTAACTACATTTATTTTTATCCTCTCCACTTTCTAGGCTTAGTTGCCCTTCAAGGCTGCAGAAGGATAGACTTGCACACCTGGTGGTCCGCGGAAGTAATTGCCCAGGAATAATCGCCTACCTAGTCACATTCACACACCGCTGTGACTGCGAGTTTCAGTGAGGAAGTGGCACACCACAAAAAGGGATGGATCAACGCCGAATTAGGCTTTGTGCTTTGTGACGGTTCTACTTTTGATGGACAATCCTCAAGTTTTAAAAACATTGGCTCTATGGCAGAAGGGATCTTTACTTCCTTATAAGATTCAATAGGATTGGCAATGCACGGCTACTGGGAAGACGTATTAATAAAGTAGTCAGCCAATCATGAAGGGTTTGAAAATGGAAACAATCTAAGGATTCGATCTACCGACATTTTTGGGATTAAAAGCGTGTAAGTCCATGGTGCAAAACGTACCTTCTTTACAGAACGGAGCACAATCACGTTCGATCATTATGAAGAAACCATTCAGATTGGTGACGGTGGCCTAAAGAATTGTGAGAATGGCAAGAATTTCAAGGCTCAAAACACAAGTGATCAAAGGAGCACACCGTGATTAAGTTGGTATGACGAGTCTATTCGATCCTCTAGGGGGAGGGGGCGGGGTGGTCTACCAAGTAAAAAAGGAAAAAAAACCGTCGAAAACACCGAGAATACAGGCTCTTTGCCCAACGCTGTGCTGGCGTCTAATGGTAAGATGTGACAAGAGTTAATGAGGGCAGAGGTACAGCACAGAAGACGGACACAAGAGGGCATGGTGAGGAGCGAGGATGAGTACCAGTACAGCAACGGTCGGCGGAGCTACCGGCAGGGCAGTCAGACCAGCGTTTGACACCAAATAACTCGGCATCTGTAACCTTTGCACCTTTTAGTACTATCGGCAACAGTTCACATCGTGTGGTGGGCCTTCAAAGGAATTTGCAGAAGGGAGTAAGTGGAGCTTTCTGGTAGCGAGTGAGCGGAGCTTTCTCTTTCTATTCGAGCAGTCAATCGGAAGCGTTTACTTTCAGTGGCTAACTGAATGCGGCGAATAACTCCTTTGATAGCCATTTTAATTTCTTTGCCATGAATTCAAATGAAACCCTTCGAACAGCTTTATGGGACGACGTTTCGGGCCTTAAGCCCTTCTTCAGGTCTACAAATACAAACATGCTAATTTTACATCATCAATCGACCTAGATGAGACAATTACAATACAATGGAAAACGAAAGAGCTTAACAACTGACCAACTTAGCAAAAATTGGATGAAGGGCGGGTGTGTTCCGGGAGCTTCAAGTATTGCTGCAAATAGTGAGGGATGAAAAGGGAAAAGGGCTACGTGAAAGGGGCTCACCTCTCTAACTGCTCACTCCAAATGAAATGAGACAGTCAGATGAGGGTTGGGGTAGTAGTGCTTTATACCTTGCGATTTAGCATATGTCACGTAGCTTTCATTTTCTCATCTCACTATAGCTAGCAATTCCATAGCTGCTCTCGCAGCTCTTCTCTGTTGTTAATTTGTGGGCTCCTTCTTCGTATTTCCACTGCCTCCTTTATCTTCCTCTCCACCGGGTCACAAACGTTCCTGTGAATCACACGGACTTTAATTTCAGGTGGTTGTTCAAGATTCTGCCGTAAGGAACGGTGTTTTGAAAAGGCATTCTCCGGATAACTGCTAGGGTTCTGGAGAGCCATTTTAATATCACGAAATGAGGAGGGAATCCTAGACGGAGCCGACCGCTTCCATGCATCCAAGATAGTGCGACTCAATAAAGATTCGAAGTTTCGCTGGCGCAATGTGGCTCAGGGGGTCACCCCGAATCATTGGTCGGATTCACGGAAATGTTAGAAGCTAAAAGTTAGAGCTAAATCACAGAGGGTGGTAGGGAATCTGAGATGTGTAAGCGATTCTCACTCTGTATGGAATTCGTCCCTCTCCGTGACACTTAGCCCTGGTGACTATCCTACAGATTGGGCCCATTCTTTATATGACAATATAAAACTGGCAAGCAGAAACCGGCGATCACCGCCAACTTATCCAAAATCCGTCAAATCCCTTCAAGACTAACTGGATTGGTAAATTTTTAACCAAGCTCATTTTTGGGAGTGTTCCGAAGATTGATGGAAAGATAGCACAACTTTAGTCTGCTGAGTGAAACACTCACCGGAGTAAAACTCAAGCTTGAGGGTTGAGCGTGGAAGTATACATCTAACAATAAGGTGCTTTCAGCTTTTGGTCTGCTGTGCTCCAAGGAAATGGTCCTGAACTAGGCATGGACATCCTTCCCTAGGCGCAAGGGTGTAGGAGCCCAGGGTGGATCAGACCATAATTGCCTAGGATGTGAGCAGGATGTGCGTAATGTAGGGCATACACCGGTCCTTATCAAAAGTGCACTTGAAATGAGTCGTTTACTTATTATCTTATCCATAGGGTTCGAAGTCCAAAGGAACTGCTCTCTAGTACTACGGATAAGATAACAGGGAGTGCCCCCCCCCGAACTGGAGTCTCCCCAGCTTCAGAAAAGTAAAGCGGTTTGGAAGCACACAGATGTACCGACCCCACGGAATTGGCAGGCAGAGGGGCTAGCGGTTAGGAGCAGGGTCAACCGTCACGTTGGACAAATTTCAAAAATTTTACGACCCCCTCCCTTCTGGAGGGCCTCGATACGACCCCCCCCCAGCTGTTACTATAGTATTTGATTCTGAGACCAGTTGACACAGCCCAACTCCACCCACATTTCCTCCAAAATAGCCGTCGAGCGGGGCATATGGATATTTATCAACAGTGAAATGGCGAATTTTTTTCTTAGCACTCGCAAAGCTAGGAAGGAGCGTCACACTATGGAATTGACGCTACCTCCGACCTTGCGAATACGACCCCCCCCCTTCTTTTTGTCGGCCGAACCCCTCGTTGGACTTTGTCCAATGGACAGTTGACCCTGTTCAGGGGTGCACACGGGGCTCCATCCCACACTCGGGATTCCATCCCTGTGGAAACTTTGGTGCATGTCCATCCTCGCCCGTCTTCATGCGCTCTCATTTGCAACTCTTTCCTCTCTCTTCGACGTCCAATATCCCTTTCTCACTATCTGCTTCTTACTAAAATTCTACGCAGCTCGGAGTAAAAGGTCCCTCAATTTTGATGTTTCTTTAGCTTCTTTCGTTTGAATTCTCTTTGGTCCACTTTCATTTTTGAGCAAAATAACCATGCCAGCGCTAGACGTTGCGGAAGCGTTCTTATGTGATACGGGACTCAGGTTCCACCGGAAGTGCTCGGCCTGATTCCGTGATAAAGCTGTTTTTTTAGAAAGGAAGAAGGAAAACCCTTTCGAACATTTTTCAAGGGCAAAACTCACTATACAGAACGTTTCGTTGCTTGCACATTCTCTTCTCATATCGATTCGAGAGCCAAATTTCAAGTGGTTCATGCAGTCAGGGTTCTGATTCACCTCATCGGTTTGATCCCTCTTTTTTCGCGAATGGATACAGTAGTTACACTCAAGACAGGAGGCCTGCAATATAATGAAGTTAAACTGAGAAAGCTGAAATATCTCCATATCTCCAATGAGCCAAAATGTCAAGAATGTAATCAATGGAGGACATATGGCCTTACAACCGAGCAAGAACTTTCAGGTCCGAAGCAGTGCGTCCAATTATTGCCAACTCGAAGGCAGGGATTACGATAGGTACTGGTGTGGTTTACATGGAACCTGGGGGTTCTCGGAGAAAGGCCAATGGCGACAAGAAAATTCCGTCAAGAAGGCGCAAAAAGAAACTCTCTTTTTTCGGCCTTTTTGGGCCGTTGGTTTTCACTCATGAACAGGTAACAGCTCAGAAAGTGGACGTATGAACGAGTTCACCGCAACGCGTTTGGTGGCACCATGCCAATCCATGCTTAGTCGAGTTGCTCCAGTTTGGCCGCTGCTGGCAGCGCAGCTCGTCCAACAACCAGCTAAACTAGGGTGGGACGCTTTCGAGACGGAGCGTTTCTCAAGCACTTCTTAGCAACCAGCGCACCTTTCGTCGCAAAAGCGTTCGTTACACCCCGCTCCCTTAGCTGTCCAGTACCTGCTTCGTGGGGAACATATATTACAAATACTTACTCTCTGCACTCCCTCTTTATTGTAATCGAATCGAATAAAACGAATACTAGCGTAAGACAAGAAAGAATAGTGGAAAGAGTAGAGGAGTGCTCTTGTAGACGATAGGTGGTAAATTAGGGCGAAAGGATCGCCATCAGCGGCGTTATAGGGCCGAAGGTGCCTCAAAAGCCCTTACGTTTCTCAGACGTGCCATCGCCAACACGTGGAAGAGATGAAACGACAAAGCATTCGGAGTGAAGCTGTCACCGTCGTTCAATTTCCCTTTTCTGACTGAACTCTTAAAACGGTCATGGAAGCAAGTCATGCAACTCATCGATCGCCGTGGGCATGATGCCAGGTTCAACTTCACCCACAGAATTCCTTTTTCAACGGTAAACTCGAGCAGTCTTGAAATCAAATAGAGAGAAGAGCGACTCGTATTTCTCGTTTTTTAACCGTTTCTCTTTATTCGAACAGGCGCACCCCTCGGTATCTCTACTTCCATATGTCAACGGTATCAGCTTACCATTAGCTCGCGGACCTTCAGCTCTTCCAGAGGACTTGGGATACACAACTGCGCCGATCACGATTGGATGTCATTTAGGGATATTTCAGCTGGTTGGTAAGGCTGAGGAAAAGAAAATCGCGGTGCTAGAGTTCAAAAAGTCATTTAAAAACCTGTTTTGAAAAAATGAAGCTTTGAATTGTAGGGAGAGGATAGGCGAAGAGAGTGCAACGAGAAAGGACACGGGCACCTAAAGGTTGCGAACGGGAAGGAAATAGAAGCGGTCAAAGCGGTCTTGCTAAGGCACTGGTGTCCGCAGCGCACATTGGAGCCGGGAGAGCAAGACACCTAGGACCTCCGTGCACAGCTCCACTGTATCCACCAAAAGAAGTAACTCATCTAAACTCATTGTGGGAAATGAAAATCCCACATAAGTACCACTTATGATCAGAGAGAGCAGCTCTACTATCTGTTCTTCTTTCCAGTGCTCACAATAGTGAGTAGGGCCTTCGGAGGTCAACCTTGTTTCGAAAGTCTTTCAAACGGAAGCAAAAACGACGGAATCCTCACACTGTCAGATAATAAGAACAGTATTGAAGAAATAAGCATTACTTCAGATGACATGCTGCTCGTGGTTACAGCCAGCGAAGAGCGGAATCCAAAGGGGCCAGCTGAATAGGTCATTGTGATTATAATGGCTCCAAAGGTGTTGCTGCACCTTTGTTGCAGTCATAATGGACGGCAGGAACGCCTCTCTAAGAACAAAATGGATAACCTCAAAGTAGCGATTACGATAGGTTCAAGAAGGGTTTAGAGTAGACGTGGTGGTGCTCAATGGTACGTCGGTGGCGAAAAAAGCGGAGAAATCCGTCAAAAAACGCAAAACGGGACCCCTTTTTTGGCCGTTGGTTTTCACTCATGAACAGGTAACAGCTCAGAAAGCGGGCGTATGAACGAGTTCACGCAACGCGTTTGGTGGCACCATGCCAAACCACGCTCCAATCGAGTTGCTCCAGTTGTGCCGCTGCTGGCAACGCAGCTCGTCCAAATCACCAACTAAACTAGTGGGCGGATCGCTTTTGGGGGCGGAGTGCTTTCGAAGTCCTGCTCAGCAACCAGCGCACCTTTCGTCGTGAAAGCGTTACACCTCGCTTCTCTGGCTGTTTTAAAACATTTTCTTATATTTTTTACACAGGTTCAAACGCGGTGCACTCGATGAGCTTTGGCATAATTTTCTTTTTCTACACTAGCCAAATGTTCTGATTGAAGCACTCCTGCGCAGGACCATTGAGGAGGTTCTGCCCAACCTGGGCGTATATGGTTTGTACAGCCAAGCTATACGGAAGTAGCTGGAAAGTCCAAAAAATTTGATAGGGGCGTGCCGCGACAAATCACCAATTTGAAGGGTCGTCCATCAATTTCTAGCTTGTTTTATGTGATAAAAGCGATCCTACTTATTTGCGACGTACAACGAAGAAGAGATTCTTTTCTACAGCCACGAAGCTTTGCTGAATAGATCGACAACGATTAAGCTCTACAAACTTTGCAAAACTTAAACTGTGCTAAAGGAGGGTTACAACTTTCACACGGTCAGAGGCCAGATTCCCCGCATCAAGTGGAACTGTTACAGTGAACTGTTACACAGCTCCTGAAATTATGTCAAAATTCACCAAAAACTTCAAAATACGGGTTCAGCATTTCTCATTATAAAGGGACGGACACATCTCTGACAGTTGTCTTACACGCATATCGCACAACCAACCCTGCACAAGTTGGACCAGCTAGGCTAAGGAGGGGTGCTGCAGATATCCTACTCAGTATACCTCTGGCTATCAACATCACTTTTCCGAGGATCTCGATAGCTTTCCTTGAGAGAAATGCTTCAAAACCCAACATGATGCTAAAACGACCTTCCCTCAGTTCATCGCCTCCAGAGCTCCAGCATTCTGAACAAACGTACCACTAAAACGGCTTCTTATAGCGAAAGGTTCGCGCATTCAAACGGTTTTTATTTCAACTCAAAAGGTTTGGTTGAAGCCGAGATACATGCATTTGAAATTCGGGGTCGAAAAAAGACAAAACTTTTTGAAAGACCTAATAAATTTTGGATGGTATAATTGAAGAATGATTATCGTATAACTAATATAACTGCGCCCGCTGTACGCAAAAGTTACACTGAAAACTCCTTAGCTTTAGTTTTAGAATTGTATGCGGTACGCTCTTGTTACCATAATTCCTAGCCACCCCGTGCACTAGCTTCTAAAGACACGAGTCGCGAATCATCTCCTGCTTCAGTAGCGAAGCCGTTTCTATAAGCGTTACCACTATCGCGACCCGAACATACACAACGAGGCGTTCAAGGACCCTCCCGAAAAAATCATGATCCCACCTCACCCATAAGTCACTTCCTTGAGGCCCATCGTTCACGATAAGAACGAAAAGAACAAAAAATTGCATTTGTTTTGGTAAACAATTCGAAAAACCGGAAGGACTGCTACGCGTTCAAATTCCGCCGGACATCTGTCACAAATGCTGGCGACGGGAATGCTTCCACTTGGTTCTTGGAGTGCCTTCACTAGAAACTCTTTCTGGCCTTTTGCTTCTATGCATTCACATTCACACTTCTACTCCATCCTATTCTATCGATCGATTTGTCTCTACTCTCCAAAATCGCGCGCTTTAACCCGATTCTTTCATTGCGTCGCCTGATACGTAGCCGCCCCAAGGCGGACTTCTTTCCATGCCCGCCTTTGGCTCCGCGCTTACCTTCGATTGTCCATAGAGTGTAGTTTTTGTAAGTTTGTTTCTCTTCGGAAACCGAATCTTCATGCGTGAAACTTTGTGTGTTGTCTCTAGTGATCACAACTGACACATTCATGTAGGAAAGAATGCAAGAGTTTTCCGAGAAGGATCCCTCTGAGACTTTGATATGACCGCTGCGACCACCGCCACTACTACTCTCTCACAGCATCCGCGAATTCACAACAACTTAAAAAGCGCCCATCGAGAAACCGCTAAATTTTCTTTCAGATTAAAAACTCGTCCGTTACGGTCCCCTCTTCGGGGCTTGCTGCACCCGGCCCCAGTTGGGCTGCGCACGATACCGAGCGCGAGAGACGGCTGCGGTGAGTAGATGACTTGTGGGGGATGATACTGACCCGAGTTGCGCAATACATATGCAATCCGTATCGGTTGATAGCTCAGAAGTTTTCAGAAACAACACTTATGGCAATCAAATCCCGAGCCCCATACTTTTTCGGCTTTTCGAGCCGTCTTAGAAAAGAATTATAAATGCAGTGGGATACCCAGTTTACACCTATTTACACCCCGCCAGACTGAGCAATGCTCAGCCAGCTGAAGGGTATTTCATGCACAGAATGAATAGTTTTTTTCTATCATTCTCTTTTTGCTTTGTGCACATGATGATACAGTCACGAATTTTTTTGTCAAGCATCTTCCCATGTTTGTAGGCCTTCTCGGGTTGCCTTACTTTCATGTATTTGAGAATCTGGAACATGGCAGAAGTGTTACTGATGGGAGTGGTTTGGGTTTTGGGAGTCTAGGTATAACGTGAAAGGGAGGAGAAAGAGGGTGGAAAAATGGGAGAAGTTAAGACAATTGATTGTTTTTCTCGTTTCAAGGCTATTTAATACCGCCATCCCAGTTTTTGATGATTTGTGGCGAAAGAAGTTATCAAGCGTGAAAGTTCCAAATTCGAGGATTTTCCCGTTTCATCAGAGGTATTTGCCCCCCCTCGCCGATGGTCTGGGGTTTTGGAGAGGAAATGGGGTGGAATTGAAGTGGGTCGAGTGGTCTCAGAATCAAATACTATAGAAACTGTGAACTTGAAGATGACGTCGGGGAATGGGATATGTCAAGTCTTTGTAAAG
>MU868580.1:55678-90184 GCA_036418205.1 Ostertagia ostertagi
CGCATACCCAGCCCTGCTACGCATTGACGCGTGAATATTGACAACATTCCTGATAAAAACTTATAAGAATCAACAGAAAATTCGCTTCAATTGAATAGTGAGATCGCTTCACGTTCTTCAATGCAACACGATTTTTACACCCTCTTCTAAGGCTATAAACTTCCTTCTATTCGAGCTTTGCGCCGAAGTGATTGATTTGGAAAATTCACATTCTCTCTCCAACATAGGTAAAAATTCTTCCGGAAGTTAACATTTATAAAATTCTTGTACCTTGTTACTTTTTTCTGTGTGCAAAAGGCGACTTTTTGACCTCAACGATCATAACTTCCTTCAAAATCATTCATTTGGGAAGCTGAACACGGTTTAATAAACCACAGATTTCAAGCTTTCTAACGAGTACCCAAGCGTTTCTGAAAGATCAGCATTTCAAAAATTAGTCCCGTTGTTACTTTCTTGGGGGTTTGCGTTACTATTTTTGTGGAACCGCGACTTTTTGACCTTCGAACGATCATAACTTCCTTCAAAATCATTCATTTGGGAAGCTGAACACGGTATAATAAACCACAGATTTCAAGCTTTCTAACGAGCACCCAAGCGTTTCTGAAAGATCAGCAGTTCAAAAATTAGCCCGTTGTTACGTTTTATTTTGAGGGGTATTCTTCAAGCCATTTTCTCGAAAACGCGAGTTTTCTTAGGTTTCACTGCCCGTAACTTCTTGGAAGACCAATTTTATGTTTAGTTCGGGATGTGCTAAAGCTCCGAGCATGCGCTTGCACTACATCCCTTGCCTTGGTGCGCGCCGCGCTTCGGGCGTCCTTCTAATTCGCTGATTCATTTGAAAGCTCATTTAGAGGGAATCGTGGTTTATAGATGTTCTAGTATCAGTCATCTTACGAAAACGTAACGTGCTGGCTATTATCCGATATTACCAAGAATCCCAATGTCGGCCACCGAGAGGGTACGACCCCCCTCCCTCCAAGCTCAACTGAGTACGACCCCCCCCCCGTTGTTACTCGTAACAGCGCAGGGTTGACCCTGGTTCTCACTCGCTCTAGAGCTTTCTTTCGACTAATCTCACTTGGAATACATTCGTAGTGGCATTGACTGCGATTTGGCCTATGCAGTGGCTTGCATGGACTAGCCGAAGTACAAGTCACTGTTCTCACCTCCCTGAAAAGTCTGGTACCAATTAGCCGACGCCGGATGGAAGGCTTGGTTGGCCGGGATGGCGCTTGATCCAGGATCTGATCTCCGGCCCGTGTGGTGAGCTGTGCCACTTGCCACTCGCCAGCAGAAGCAACTCAACAATTGTTCGGTAATCTGTGGTCTAAGGGCTCTTTAGAGTTCTAACGAGCATTGTGAACGATGTGAACCATGCTTTACGCAGTTCTCAGCGGGGAACGTATTTTAGTTCCTTCCTTGCAAGGAATAGGGTTTTTTAGGGGATAGTGGTGACCAAATGGCGAAATCTTCTTGAAAAGCACGAAATAGAGAAATTGGAACTTATGCCGTTTCTGAAGCTATGTATAACCTTTCCCCAGTTCCAACTCCCCGATTATCAACAGCAGTTTTGAAGGAAAAGTGGACCAAATTGAAACATGCCCACTGGTCAGAGAATCAAATACTGTAGAAACAACCATCATGATGAGGGTAGTGGTCGAGGATGGGAAGCGTTTTGGGGGAATCCCCTGATGCTGATAGCGGTGTTGGGGGATGGCCGTGTTGAAATCTTCCTCAGGAGAGGGGTAGAAAATTTTTGGAATTGGAGCACCGGACTTTAGTGAGAGATGGTGCCACGCTATTCATACACGAGCACTATAACACTCCGATATCTACGGCAGGCAGCTTATTTGCTGAAACTAATTACGTGTTACTCACGTCGGTAGCATTTTCATTATCTATTGCTACGCTTTCTGTTATTTTTTTTCTGCAAGTATGGCTCTATTTCGAAGCAACATTATGAATTTTCACAGAATTAGCTCATGCTCGGCTCCGTCTCCCCCTACCGAAGAGCCCGCACAGAACAGCAATTTCGTTCTCGAAGTTCATATCACAGATTTTGAGAAAAAGGGCGATGGGATGAATGCATACATTGTCTACAAACTTATAACGAAGGTTCGTTCTAATTTTCTACCTTTTTCATCTATCACATTTTTTAGGTTCGTGTTTTTTGAAGCCAATATGCTTATAATCGTATCGTCCTTTTGAGTTGTTCTTTAATCCAAAATTCGTGTAACGTTTTCAACGCTGTGCCTTCATCCGACTTTTTCCACGAAACTTCCCAAGTCTCAACTTTTTCAATTGTTACCACTTTCTTTCCTATACAATTCATTTCCTCTTTTGTGCGTAAATATATCCTTTTTCAGTCTGAAAATGTGCCAGGTATAACTGATAAAACGTACGAAGTGTGGAGACGTTTCTCCGACTTTTTGGGACTTCACGACAAACTCTTTGAGAAATACATTTCCAAGGGTGTCATAGTTCCAGCAGCACCAGAGAAGAGTATCGCCGCGATGACTAAAACAAAGGTTCATTTCTTTTTACCCTAGAACTCTTTTTGTACTTTTTTTGTTGTCTTCATACAAGAATCACCTAAATCGTTCACCCTTCTAATCACTGTTGTGAGAATGCCTGCAGGCAACGTCAGATCCGGCAACATCACGCGAAGTAGCCGTTCGTCGAGCGAGGCAGCTGGAACGTTTCATCAAACGTGTGATTCAACATCCAAGGCTTCGTATTGATTGTGATGTTCGCGATTTTTTGACAATGGAAGTGTGTTCCATTCCGTATCCTAGCTTCTTGGGTTTTATTCATTTTATCTTTTGAAAATTTAGGCTGAACTACCACGTGCAAGCCAAACCTCGACATTGTCTGGGGCAGGAGTAAAACGAATATTCAAGAGTGTCGGAGAAGTTCGTTATACTTTGTTGATTCAGAGCTTTGTTATACAGGGTTGCGGCGAGCACTGTGAAGTTTACGGGCGAGAGGTCGTGTGGAGTGGGTGCCGCAGATCATTTTTGAATGGTTTGACGATGGCATTTGAAGGATATGGGCAGTTCTCAGAAGGCAGAGCATTTGGAAGGGGTGGGCGTCGCTGATTAGTAAATCTTGTGTCCAGGAGCGTTGTGTCAAGTAAAGAATTTCTTTGAGCACACCAAACTGGGCATATGTTTCCAAGCTACATCTCCTGATCGAATTCGCGGGGTAAAAACGGTCAATATTGAATTATGTTTGCTGAGCTGATGCAAATGGATGAAAAGCAAAGAAAATCGCCAATCAAACTCCTGAATAAGGAGTGCCTTTGTTTCCTTTTCGGATGAAGGAAGACGGCCTGACGAGCTGTCTGAATTAGCTTGCTCTGCCGTCATTTATTGCTGGCCTGTGCCTGCAGTAGCGTATGCACCTACACAAACAAAGACGTCAGCACAAAGAAAGAAACACGATATTTAAATGACTCAAGCAAGTAGAACCGGTCAAAAGAGGCAGCATTAATTTTTAACGCGGGACGTTTTGCACGCAATCTAGGTACCCGCCAGCCAAGCACGCGATCTCTGAGGATAGTAAGTTGGTGATACCGAATATTGGGCGCAACCGAAGCGTTCAATTCCCTTTTAGCTGTTTTTCAATGTATTTCTTTGTTCAGTGACACTTATGTTCTTGACTAGGGCTAGCGCATCATTTCCACACGATTAGAGTCGAAGGTATGGACCATGCCGAGACTGTAGCTTTAGGTCAAGGTAATGGACTGTTGCAGTAATTTGTGAGCCTTGAAGCGTTTCAAGCTCAAAAGACGTACGCGAGCGCTTTCAGTCATATTTTTTGTTAGGCTGTTCTACAATTTCTGAGACACTTTGGATGTTTTTCGATTCGGTTACTTATTTGATTACTCTGATGTACTTATCCAACATATAAAACGTCACCATTACTGCCAACATGCTGCCAACGCGAGGGTAGGTGTTCAATGTCTCTATTTAAGAATTTCATCGAGTTCTGATCGAAGAAAATTGGACGTTGATTTTGACATTGTGGTGATTCAAGTGAGATTTCTTCTTCAGGAAAGAACCAGAGTCAACCCTGCGTTGCGCAGTTCGCAACGGCACGTCGAGAGATCCTCAATGCACGCTGTGTGAGCGGAGACACAGACGGCTCGAGCATGCGAGTGTGAATGTTCGCGCGAGAGGTGTCCAATCGGGCCTGCGCAACGTGGCCGCTGAGAACTGCGCAACGCAGGGTTGACTCTGGAAAGAACTAGAGAGGGAAGCCAATGCTCGTTTGTTGGCATGAGATTAGGGCTACAAAGTGGAGCTTAAAGAACTGACCTCCCGAGAGTCACCAATTGTTTATATTTTTTTCGTAAGGTGGAGTAGAACGACCTCAAAAAATGGGTTTTGTCTTACTCTGTTTCAATGAAGTCCTCACCATCGAGCTGTCGTCGATTATCTTCATCCTGACACTGGTATTAGTTGCTGTCGGCTCTCAGTGCAAAGCCTCTCGCGTACTCCTCCACCAACTCAAAGGGAGGATAGAATTCAAAAGGAGTGGGGCTTTTGCTGTCAGAATTGCCGAAACTTTTGAGCTAAGCTGCTTGTGGATTTGTTAGCACACTACAATCAGTGCACGCCGGTGAGCATGCTGCATGGCCATTCGGAGAAACTATGGGAAAGCAACAAGAACATGACGATGTCAGATCGGGTTTTGAGCTGATACGGGCTCAGAGCGTGTGAGGTACAAACTGCATATTTTCGTCCAAGCGACCTTATCGAGTTGTCTCAATATCCCATCTTTTCACACCAAAAGCGCTCCCTTTGTTCTGATTCCTTTCCAATGGCGCCGGATAGAGCATAGAGATTGCCAGTCATGGGGTGGTTGGAGTGTGGATCATCTTAAAATAAAAGGAGAGAACCCTGAGTAGAGATAACTACCGGAGCACCATGGATTGTGAGAGCGTGCCCTCAACTATCTTCTTGGTCCTCCATATATTTGGTGCGTGGAAGATTCTAATCGATAGTCATGAAGGAAGAGGCTTAGAAATAGGTTTTTGAAGAAAATGGAGACGAGTTGGCAAGCAACAAGCAGACGAGTTGGCTAACTTGTCGAATAGGCGAGGTCGTCTGCTGAGTTGCAGAACATCTTGGAAATTCCACGACTATCAGAAGCTTTTTTACTGACTCAGACGCAGTTCAGAAATTTTTTTTTGTTTCCTTGGAGACATAGTTCATTATTGTGAATGAGTATTTTCAGGTGTTCTCCAAGATGGCCTTCCACATGGAAGAGGGAGATCGCTGGTTTGAGCAAACTCAGTCACATGTAGATGAACTGGATGAGTCATTGAGAAGGCTACTACATTTATCGGAATCTCTCACAGCCACTCGCAAGGAGCTGGGAGTCGCACAAGAGTCCATGAGCAAGGTTTTTGCTGCTTTTATTGGTATATACTGCACGATATTGTGATCATTTATTCCCTCTTATATACCATTTCCACTTGAAAATTGACATCGTTCAAATCAAAGTTGCTGTTTTTCAAAAAATCGTGGACAATTTTCAATTCGACCCGGAGATTTTTCAAATAGCTCAGGACAATTTTCAATTCGACTCGGATTTTTTTCAAATGACCGTGGACAACGTTCAGTTCAAAATGGATCCTTTTCATATCATGCTGGACACCCCACAGATAAAGTATGGCCTCCTTCATTCCCAAATGTAAATCCTTCTCAATCATCAGAATATTGTTCTCGAGACAGAATATTCCTCTCAGCCAACAAAGTAGTATATTTTAACGCATGGACGTAACGTAACCTACGCTAACACAAAGAACACAAACTAACTTCTTTAGTTGTCAAAGGGCTCACACAATTCTGCTCCGTCATCTATACTTTACGCCTTACACTTTCTTTCTTCTTCTTCCTTTCTCTTTCTTGTCACAGACACGGAGCGAAAGCGTTTCAAGAAAATCGATTTTATTGAAAAGGACCGCTTACTCCAGTCAACCGAGTTTCTGCTCTTTTCCGCTTTATCTCACCGAGGAGCTGGTCTGTATCCATTGACTTCGCACGCCTACCTCCTGACCACTTTTGGCGTTTTCGTTGGCCAGTGTATGCGTAGTGATTGGAGACACAAAGCAGAAAGTGCGGAAAGTGCAAGAAGTCGTATAGCAAAGGTAGTGAAAGAGTCGGGAAGATGATCTCCTTGAGAATTTGCTGGATAAAAAGGGCTGCTGACACAAATTACACGAAACTAGTTGGCCTTTCATTACATGGTTTTTCAATTTTTGTTCAAGGATACACAAGCACATCCGCCAGTTTTTAAGTAAATATTATCGGAAAATATACTTCGTCTTTTTCGAAGACGTGTCCAGTTTGACTTGGAAAATCGCCACGATGCTTTGAAAAGTGTCCTAATCAGTTGAAAAAAAGCCGGGTCGAAATGAAAAATGTCCACGGACCATTGAAAAAAGCCGGGTCGAAATGAAAAATGTCCATGGTCCACTGAAAAAAGCCGGGTCGAAATGAAAAATGTCCCGAGTTATTTGAATAGTGTCCACTTTGGAGTGGAAATGGTATATATGTAATTGTGGGGTGATTTTTTGTTGCGTTGCATTGGTGTTTGATAGAGGTTCAGTTTTCCTTTTCAATAGTTGGTGTGTTGGTCTTAGAAATTGTCCACTATTCAAAAGTTTCCCATTCTGATAGAAATTTCAATAATCGGAGGCTTAAAGCGGGCGGAAGGCGATTTCGACGTATTCCTATTCTCAAAACAATTTCTCCTCCAGGAATTGTGTCGAGGAGCGGAGAATTGTAGTTTATCGACGATATATCCTCGGTTCCCACTAGAATAAGCAGACGAACTTATAGCCATTATCTTAAATGAATTTTACATCAGTGATTTGCTGAGAGGCTTCTAGAACTACCTCGTTAAAGATCCAAACCCCTCTTGCTTCTAATCAGAGCATCGATCCAGCAGCTTACTATGCCATAATTACTCTGACTCCAGCAAAAACTTGGCCGCCGCCCCTCTGTGCACTCGACTACTGGAACCCGCATCCTGCGATTAGCTCGCTATCAGCAGCCAGTGAAGAAAACCTCCGGAAGTCTCCGAGCTTCAAGGTGCTTCAAACAGGACCTAATCTTCCTCCACAATATTTCAGCAACTCCTTTCATAATAGCGTACAAAATCATGACTTACCCATTTTATCCATCGACATCTATTCCTGTGCACCTGGAGAGCTTGTCGAGTCAGGCACAGTCACCGCGTCACAAAGGATTCGAAAAGACATGGTAACCCCAACGAGGAGCCACGCCGTGCGGCGAGAAGCGAAGCGCCAGACGCCCACTCTCGAGCTGCGCAGGAGTAGCACAGAAGTGAATACAGTGAATATCTCGCTTCAAATGATGTAAATTGCTGTATTGCATCCCACAACTCGCTGCCACCGTGCAACTCAGCGCTAACCCACACCTCTGCATTTCAGCCTCGTGCCCGACACGATTGACTCCTGTCGTGATCCGACGTTACCAGCAAATCAGTCTTCGATGACCTAGATGACAATTTTCACCCATACCTCCTCAAAGCACTAAAATTGCTAACACGCGCGCCCTAGAGATTTCACCTTCCTGCTGTACCCGCATTGAGGCGTCCTCGAGCCTCCCACGCTGAACACCCTGGCCGAACGCATATCGCGCCTTCGTTCTAATGCATTAACTTTCTTCCATAACAGCGCCACTGTCGAAACATAGACCGCTCCTCCTTTGTTCTGCGGGTAAGAACCTACATTCAGCCCAAATCACGATTTCCGTCTTTAAAAAGAGGCTAAAAACGACCCAAATCCATCAAAAACTCTCGAGCTATCGCATAAAAATGAAAAGGGCTGATTCTTCTCTACAAATGGCCAACCCGACTGCAAAATGTCCTCTATATAGTGCTGAGCAATTACCAAAAGTGCCAGCGCCGCAAATACCGAAGGTGCGAAACCCCCGGCGTATACTCTTTGACTGTTCCCAATTATATAATAAACATATTCACAAACTAATATAATTTAAGATATAAATCGTCATATATTGATTATTAGTACGTTATAACGAAATTTGGCCTCGTTGCGCGCGTTAGCCATAGAAAATCGATATCGTCGGTGTTCAATGACCCCCAAACCGACCTCTGTGCACCTACCTAAGTAAACCAAAAGATTCTCTTTTTAAAAACACTTCCTCCGATATACTCCCAAATTTAAAATAGATCGAAACATTTTCTCGTAAATTGTATATTTTATATAAAAGACTGATAAAACTGAATCTCAAACGGTTTTACTTATGGTCAAGCCTTGGTCGAAAACAACGGAGGCAACCACAGTTGTGCAACATCGGAGCTTGCGAATGCCAGGGCTCAACCCTAATCGTTGTACTTCATTCGATAAATTTTTATGACCCCCTCCCCCCGCAGGTAGGATTTGTACCAACCCCTCCCTTCCCGCTCGCATCACCATACCTCCTCTCATCTAACACTAACTCCACACCACTCATCCCAAAACTCCGCCCCACCTTTTTCCTCAAAATGCGCCTCGAGCCGGGGTAGGTGTAATATATCCCTCTGAAACCAGTAAAAAATTCTTCGCCCATACCTTCCCACAGCCATTCCCAGTAAATTTCCACAAATTTGCCCAATTCTCCTCCATAATCTCACGTTTCCTTTCTAGGGGGCTATATTCCGCCGGCCTGAAAACGGCAAATTTATTATCTCGCGCGCTGCTCTACCTCGCACACCCACTATCCCCCCACGGATATAACTCGTTTCTCTCCTCACTCCCCACACGATTGAGCGACTAAAATTAAGGTACGAACCGCCCCGTGCTCCACCAAACTCAACCGGTACTACCCCTCGCCCCCCCCCTTGTTTACTCGGCGTAACAACGCTATGGTTGAACCCTGGGGAAAGGCCAACCGCATCGACACAGCGATACGTCGCTGGTTTCCACAAAAGTACAGAATGGAGACGATCGCGCTGAACGACAAAGCGCGAGCTTTGCCGACTCACCTAGTGATCCCGCAAACACTGATGGAAGCAAGATGAAACACAGATCGGCGTAACTTTACACCAGCCACACGCAAGTCGGTTTCTCCCCATAACAGTGTTGCTGAGCCACCTCAAACAGCTTCGAATATTCAAAAAAATTGAGAATAGTTGCCTCGCGACTCACCTCTCGCGCACAGCTCAGTTGATACTACTGACCCGTTGTCAGTCCCGCCTCGGAAAAGGAACGCTATGAACCGTTTCTCAGCGACCCCCCAGTAACTTGTATGCAAAAATGGATACCTAGTGACAACAAAAAGCTCCCAGTGGGGATTCTCAAGCATGAGCCTCCGAAAATTTCTTCCCCAAACCAAATTAAACACGTCAGGAAGAACATGCTCACCATTCTGTGGCTCTCACACCCACAAGCATCTAAATCCATTACACGCTTCTTTCAGCTAGGTCCAAACCACACAGCACAAGTCCCACCGCAATGAAATTGATGAAAAGTTATACGCGAAATGAGCAATGCAGCCAGTACGGTAACTTGCCATGGTCCCTTCTTCTGCAGCGAAGCAACGCGCACCGCATGTTTCACTAATCGTCTCCAGAAGCTCGACAGTTGCAAGATCGAAGCTCTCCGTAACATACTCATGCCAGCGATCCTAGCTACAAACTTAATTCCATTTTCTCAAACATATGGATAAATTCTCAAAGAATAGAGTATTCAAAAATCAAGACGACGCAAAAAACTGCCTTCTTCGAACTCGAACCAGACCGCCAGACAGATTCATAATAATAATAATAATGGAATAAGCAAACTTGTATCACGTGGCAAAAATGTGTTGATTCGAATGGGGCTTACTTTGAATAAAAATGCTCTTTTTGAGCGGAGTTATGTTCTCTTGAAGATGAGCTGTTGGAACGGCCGAACTTTCCTTACAACCTAATATATTAATATTGTACTAATATATTTCGCTACTGTATTGTACACCATATTCTAACTGAACGCGTTTATGTCGGAGACCATAACTAACACGTTTTTTAGGGTCTTTCGATGTTAGCTTCTTGTGAGGAGTCTACTGCCTTAGCTCGAGCACTTTCTCATCTCACAGAAACTGAAGAGAACGCCGCCGCGCTATGGACTAAGCAATCAGAAATGGATGCGATCAGGTAAGACGTCATTATTATATGCAGTAGCTTGTGTTCCCAAAGGTTCGAAGCCACCCTAACGTTAGGGAGTAAATTACTTATATATTAATTTAGCGTTCCTCTTGAAGGTCTAGTTTCTAGGTTCTCCGAATGTTTGAGTGAATACGTTGGGTTGGTTGGTTCAGTGAAGGAGTTGTTTGCTGAGCGCGTTCGAGTATGGCAGTCTTGGCAAACGGCACAGCAGAATCTTGCGAGGAAGCGAGAGCAGAAAGCGCGGTACTGTTCTTTTCTGTGTTTATTTTTCATTGTTTCAAAGATAAAATCTGCTGACATTCATCATTTTCGAAAGCTCCATGGACCTTTGAAAGAAGTTCTCGAATTCTATCGTCTCTAGACTTATGAGAGTATATATTGCAGTAGTGATTTGATGGGGGTCCTTAACTTAATCATTCTGTGTAAACACTCGAGCTGAAGCTATTCTGTGATAGAATTAATTCAACAAGAGTTGAATTTGCATCTCTGCAAGACAGTGCTCCCATCCTGTGGTGTCGTGCGATGCGCAGTAACGACATGTTATATGCGTAATAATCGGTGGAGTAGTGGAATCTGTAATATCACAGACGAGCTAGTTCTACCCTGAGGCTAAATCAGACCACTTTTCCACTGTGTCGCTAGCTATGAGCACTGACTAACAGTAGCAGATGAAGCAAGTTCCTTTATTGCAGCCGTTCAATAATCAGAGGTGGAGCAGGCATTGAATCCTTTCGTTTCCTAACGATGGTTGAACTGCGAGATATTCGAGATCTAATTGCACTATTTTCATTTAAAGTCGTTTGTTTTGTTTCTCTTTGTTTTATCGCTTCCCTTAGGTGCATTGGATTAGCAGGTTTCTTAAAGATGAAGTTGAATAGTTCTTTGTTTACAGTAGCGGTCAAAAGTTTGGAAACTTTTTTATTTTTGATCTAGCGTAGCCAATAGACAATGAAATTGCCCCGAATTCACATATTATATTCAGAATCTAGTGTAGATTACGATGGGTAACATGATTTTTTGAAAACTGAAATCGCATTTGAAAAATAAGAATTTTTGTAAGAAATGGCGCGTCAAAAGTTTGGAAACTTCCGCACATTGTTTGGTGGGATTCTTAACTGGAACGTGGGTAGAGCGACATGCCACTTTTTCCGTGAGATGTAGAACTCAATTAGACTTTAGATCTTGACTTGGTCGCTTCATAGCAGCTCCTTTTTCTGGGTTGAGGAAGGCGGCAGTGGGGAGGTGGGCCTGCATCAGGTCATTTCCGTAATAGAAAACCCATCTCCTCCGGCTAGTTCTGACTATCTGAGGTAAGCATTGTACTCTACAGACTATACCTGTACTTAGCCCAACCCACATTTCGCCGGATACCTAGAACTGGGGAATCGCCGAATGGTCGGACACATGTTCATCCATGACAGTACTTCCACTATTTCTGACTGTTGGAATCTCATACTCAAAATGAGATTCCCATTTGACAAAACACTTCCCAGGGTCCACTATATTATTTCTAGGATAGATAGAAATACTCATTCGTCGCTGAGGAAAAAGTTTAAGCCTCTTGGATCCGGTTCATGTTAGCCGTTAGAGAGCAGAAGCCAGTTGGGCCATCCTGCCTTTGAAGCCCAACAACGGCTTCTTGTTGGGACATCATCCCCAATATTCACCAGGTCGCGGCCAATGTTGGCGTGCACTTGGACTTTCATATGATTAGGAAAAAAACCAGAAAAACGCTTTGTCAATCTTAGTGGTGAATGTTGGGGCGCGGGAGTGCCAACCACCTTCGAAGCGATTTGAAGAAGGCCAACTTTCTTGTGAAGATACCTTTTTGTGAAATGATCATTTTTCTTATGGCTTCGTCGACTCTAATAACGCTAAAGAAACATCAGATAAATATTGCTTCGTAGAGACTGAAGTACTAAGGGATCAGTTTTCTATTTCGTTATTCCGCGATTGTAGGGTTTAAAAAAGTGACCCCAATTGGAAAAACCGCTTTCTTTGCATAGAATTCATTTTGAAATTACATATTGCTCAATAATCCTTCTATTATAAAGCGCTAACTTTGTGTGTCGGTTTGTGTATCTGTATGTGTGTGTGTGGAGTGTGTGTGTGTGCGTGTTGGTATGTATGTATGTGTGTCCGTCCGCCAAATGAAGTGAGTAAGAAGGAAGCTCAGGATCAACAAACCGCTAACAAACGGGTAGCTTACAGGATTTAGATATCAATGTTTGTTAGCAGGATAGTCTGTGATAAACACTCTTAGGCTATATAAACCCTGCTTAGCAGACTTCCGTTCATTAATCTCCACATCGTGCTGCAGTTGCAGCTGGAGGGCAGTGGAGAGAGGAAGGGAGGATGAAGGGAAGCGAAAAATCTACCGCCATATCACGATTGTGTCCCTTCTACTGTATGAAACACCATTGTGTTGCATACACGTCACTTCCAGGTGTTGGTGTCACAGGAGAAAGGGACCATAGCGGAGGATAGAAAGCTTGCGCAGGAAAGGAAGGTCCCGGCGGTTGACGGGGGACTAATCTGGTTTAACTAAAATTAACAGAAACACGTAAACATTGAAGAGGCGGAATCATACTGACAAGGGAAACAAAAAGTTTCCAAACTTTCGACGCGCCATTACTTGAAAAAAATCTTATTTTTCAACTATGATTATAGGTTTTTGGAAATTGTTTTTACCATCGTATTCTGAAATCGATTTTGTATGGAATATCCAAATTTGGGACAATTTCGTTGTGTGTCGACCGCGCTAGATCAAAAATAAAAAAGTTTCCAAACTTTTGACCGCTACTGTACGAAGCTTTCGAAGGATGGTGCTTTACACCATGGTCTATTACAGCTTTCCGTTCCCTTTGTTACAATTACTTGGTAATGGTTGATAGAAATACTTGCGCTGACTTCAATGCTAACTGCCATAAATCATTCGAGAAACGTGCTCATCTAAGTGCTGACCTCATCTACCTCTTGTGTATGAGCGCGTCATTTGCGCATACAAAATAATAAAATAAATAAATCTTCCACATTCTGTAGAGCACCAGGGTTTTCTTTGGTCATCATTTCACTTTACCTCTGATATGGTAGTCTTTTAAAATCTAGCGAAACGCGAAGGCGAAAGCTTCTCCGTTTTCCACGTTTTCCGTTTTCAAGAAAAAAAGCTTTTGTCGGGTATGTGTGTCAGTAAGCTATGAACAGACTTTCCAGGGTTCCTGTAGGTCCTTGATGTAATCTTTTTGCTGCATGCAGTAAACATTACTAGAACTGCTAGGTTTAGGCAAATTCAATCGTGTACTAAAGAAATGATCACTTTTTCACTTTCAGACTAGAGTTATCGGGTAAAAACGACCGGGCAACAGCGCTGAGAGATGAAATGGATGAGGCGGTCCGACGTATGGATCAGCTAGAAACGGAGTTTGGGGACATAAGTAAATTAATTCGAGAAGAGGTGAGGAATTGCTTATGTCATAGCTTAATCACACTCAAGGGGCATCCTATTGTAGATTGGACGTTTCGAAGTCCAGCGGCGACACGACATGCGTCAGATGTTTATTGAATATCTTGAGTCACTTGTGCAAACCCACACAGAGGTATTTATTTTTCATTGTGACTTTCTTGTAGTCACGTGTAGTTTATTGGATGTTCACATGCCTCTTAAATCCATGTCAATTTGGATATCAATGGTCAAGCGTCTCTAGCTTCCAATACAATGAAGAGGATTCGAAAGAGGGGGCCTTAGAACCTTGTAAAATGTAAACGATGAGCTAGCGGTCAATTAAGGTTAGTAAGGCAAAAATAGAGAGGTCAAGATGATGTAAATGTTAAGCTTACATTAACTGAAATTTCAAAAACTTTCAAAAAACAATCGAAGCGAACTTCAGACTATAATCACTTTAACACGTTGACGACAGCGTGACGCGGTAACGCGTCCCACTTTGCGCACCTCGTGGGACATTGTGACGCGGTAACGCGTCCCACTAAAGTCATCCCTTCTTCTTGCGCTTGTGCGACTAATTCCTAATGTCTCTGTGCTCATTCTACAGGTTATACATTAGCATACTTAAAAAGCACATGGCTCACAGGAAGGCCAAATATTCCTCAGTTTGGCAGAGGTTTTCCAGACCTTACGGATATGTCTGTTCAGCTCGATCTTCATTTTCTTTTCATTACCGTAAACATATTGACAAAAAGGAATGATAGAGGCGAATACAAACCTATTCGTACGGGAAGATATGTGCTTTTACTGGAACAACCACGTCCAAATTAACCTCAGAACAACTGAAAGGGAAGTGGATAAAATTTGCCTTTTTATGGCCTTAACATGTCGTTTCGGTCGAACTTCCATTACTGTAACTCCCCATAAGCTAGACAGGTCAAACGTTATTGAAAACGCTTGGTCGCATCTAAGAATTACGTATTTACAGCTGAAAATCCATGGGTTTGGTGTGCGGCGGCTGCGCTCGCAAAGTCGCTCTGGTCCCACGCGGTGCAAAACACAAAACGCGCGATGTCGTCAACGCGTTAATGTTCTCCGCATTAAAAACTGTAGTGTCTTGCTGCGAGCATATGAAACATTGTCGTCCTATTCTCAAAAGTGGGACTACGTGTTCTCTCCTCACAAAGAGAAAGAAGTCGATTTCTCACAGAGTATCCAAAACAGTTTCACCCGCAAGCTTGTCATGCGTTGTAGGGGTCTCAGCTACCACTTTGTATCTAATGGTTCTGAAGAAGGCAGCTCGGTTTAGCCAGTTTGTGCAGTGGAAGGAAAAAATTTCGACTTGGTTATGGCACTCTCGTCACTTCGAATCCAGAGGAGGTAAACTAAGGGCTCCGATAAGCAGTACTACTATCAGATCAAGTTGTTTCTTTATTAAAGTGCTCGCGGACTTGACCAAATTGCTTAAAGGTGATATTTTCAAGCTTTCACTGCCTGCTTTCGAGAGACTGATCTCTAATTAAGTCCGACGGGGCTTTCCGGAGTTGCTTTTCATTTTTCAACTTATGTTTTATTTTATAGTTGTAGTGTAAAATTTATTGCCTACACTCTTGATTTGTTTCTTTTGCAGTCTTATCAGGTATCTCGTCGTTCTACTGTTCTCCGTTGTATGCTCTCGCGCGGACTCCGTCTGCGTTTCCAAAACATAAATAAAAAATAAAATCGAGGGGCTCAAAAACTCACAAGGATATGGTCATTTGCTCGGTCCGGCCGTTTGTAATGAGGTGTAGTCCGATGCACCGCGTCTTGCGACGCTGAGCTCGAATCCGTTTTCGATTTTTGGCCGAACGCTTCTATGAACGAGGTTGGGGGGGATTCTTGTCACCGTGGCTATCTGCCTCTATCCCGTACCCCTCGCTCGTATAAGAAGAGCCGGAGAGCAGCACACATCAGCGAGCCTGGTGGTGTAGTGGATAGGGCTCTCGCTTCATGTGGGTGATGTCACATGTTCGAATCCTTGGTAATGATAAGCTTTTGCATTTTTCCAAGGCTACTCAAACGAACCCAGAAAGCGTTCGTAATTGCTTATTTTGTTGACATGCGTCCTCACTTGACAGTTGTTTTGTTTTAATCACGTTGTAAGGGACTAGCACATGTGCGGACGTCATTGAAACTTTGTATATTTATAACTCATCCGTGTGTTGAAGTTCTTCATTTAAAAAGGAAACTTTTGGAAAGAGGCACGAACAGGAAATTCTAGAGTTTGCTTCATACAAGTGTCAATTGAGGATGCATGTCAATAAAATACAATTACGAACGCTTTCTGGGTTCGTTTGAGTAGCCCTGGAAAAATGCAAAAGCTTATCATCACCAAGGATTCGAACATGTGACCTCACCCATATGAAGCGAGAGCCCTATCCACTACACCGCAAGGCTCACTGCCATGGCTGCTCTCCGGCTCTTCTCATGCGAGCGAGTGGGGTACGGGATGTAGAGGCCGCCACAGTGAGATAGCCACGGTGAAAAGAATCCCTCGTAACTTCATTCATAGAAGCGTTCGGCAGAAATCGAAAACGGATTCGAGGTCAGCGTCGCAAGACGCGTGCATCGGACTACACCTCATTACAAACGACCGGACCGAGCAAATGACCATTCCTTGTCAGTATGAAAGATATGGGTGAGATTGGTGAAACATATGGGAAGTGTGGAGGCAACAGATGAATGAAACGTGAAGAACCATATTGAAAAGCAATGGTATCAACATGTTCTTTGTGTTATTGTTGCAGATGTTGGATGTTTGGGAAAAGTTTGAGCCGGAGACGCGTTCGATCACTGCTTGAGTTGGGATACCCTCCTACACGACCAAGGTAGTAGTTTTAGGTGTCCACAAGTTCGTTGTTATTGGGTTCTCCGTTTTAGGACCACGACGACGTCCTGAATGGCATTCCAAAGGCTTTTATTGAAATGTTTATGAGAATGTTCTGTAATTTATTTAGTGTTTGTGTTACTAAATTATTTGTATTGGTGCTTTTTATCAAAATCGCTGAATGTCAAAGCGATCTCGTGGCCCTTAAGAGTTCTTTGGGGGTGATTGACGCAATTAAGAAAAGATTAGGGGCCATGTGCCAAATGCTGGGGAGGGGATGGGGTCGCCGGTCTGTAGTCTACAATCTGAACAGTAAAAGGTGAAAACAAAATTGCAAAATAAAAGGACCAGTATTGGCCGGCCGGTCCTGCGACGAAACTGTTGGGGTCCCCAACGTTTCCTTCCCACCACTTAGCATCGCCGGTGAGTACCCCATCCCCTCCCCAACATTTAACATGCGGCCCTAGGTGTTCAAATTTTTGACTGGGGGTTCAGTCGTGGTTCCTTAATACTTCAATTAATATTGCGCATGTTTACAAGTCTTTTTGTCGAAATTTTGTTGTAATGCCTTTGCCTCCTACTTTTCTGTTTTAGTTGAGCTCGAGCGACGTTTATTCACCATTGCTGGATTTTTTTCTGGGTGGAAACACCTCAAATGCACTGATTTGGAAGGAGTGGGATACCGAGACCGAATCTTCAGGACGGGGTTTCATCCTTCTTGCGGAAAACATATTCGGTCTCGTCGGCCAGAAGCTTATGCTGTTTGCGAAATTGTGCCTCGTGTCGGTCAGCAGAGTCTCACTGGCAAAACCACATAATTGTTTTATTAGGTCGGTCCATAATTTCTGAGAACCTTTAGTGTTTTTCGATTCAATTACTCATCTCTTTCTGCTGTAGTACTTATTCAGCATAGTATACATCACCATTATTACCAACTTATAACCAATGCGAGGGTGGGTATTCAGTGTCCCCTCTGTTAAAATTTCATAGAGTTCTGATCGAAGAAATATTGGATGTCGATTTTGACTTTATGGTGATTAAGTGAGATTTCTTCTCCAAAAGGTGACTGAGAGAGGAGAGCGGATAGTCGTTCGTTGACGCAGGATTAGTACTACAGAGGCGAAGCTAAGAGAACTGACCGTCGCTATGAGTCTCCAATTTTTTAGGAATTTTCTCAGCAAGGTGGACTCGAACGACCTCAGTAAAAAAATAGATTTTGTCTTCCTTTGCTTTGAAGTTGAAGGCGTTGCCATCAAGCTGTCAACGATTCTTCTTATCACTGACACTGGTATTAGTTGAAGCCGGATTCCAGCACAAAGGCCCTCTCGTATTGCGTCAACGATTCACGAAGTTCGAATTCAGAGGGAGTTGGGTTTTTACTGTCAGAACTCCCGAATCGTTTAAGCAGATCTACTGCGGCTCGCGGATTGTTAGCACACTGCACCCAGTCCACATCACCAATGAGTATTATAGATGGTCATCCGAAGGAACTATGGGAAACCAACAGGAACTTGATGATGTCAGATTGGGTTGAGAAGATTGGGGACTACAATTTTTCTTCGATCAGAACTCTGTGAGAGTTCACAATAGAGGCACTGAATACCCACCCTCGCATTGGTGATATGTTGTGAATAATAATGGTGTACACTATGCTTGATAAGTACATCAGATAAATAAGACAAGTAATAAATCGAAAAACACCAAAGGTTCTCAAAAATTGTGGACCGACCTAATATTTTGGGTGTAGCCGCATGAAAGTAATGTCCAACTGCAGAAAATTTCTTCGCTTAATTTTCCATAAATGCGATTCCCTCCAAAATGGTGTAGAATATTTTGTCGGCATATATGATTAGTTGCTTCTTTGTGCTTCTGTAATAGTCAGAGTATCACTTCATTATATAAACGAGAAGTTTGCTGTGTCGGTTTGTTTGTATCTGGGTTTGCACGTCTGTCTGTCCGTCCGCGAAAAGGTCGACTAGAGGCGAAAGGTATCGAGATATGAACAATTATAAACCATTGCGGTGTTCCAAGTGCCTGCGTCTAGCATGGGTGTGGTTCACTAGGAGAGAAAACGACTTTTTCGCGTTTCGCAGCGCGAAACATTGTTCGCTGCGGGAGTCTCGAGTTCATTGATGATTGACTGCGGGAACCTCGGGTCATCTGATGATCACCCGTGGACCTGAGATTCGGGCAGCGGAAGTGTTTCGCGCTGCGAAACGCGAAAAGGCCGCTCTCTGCCTAGTGAACCACACCCGTCAGCACAAGCCTATTCTTCAAAACATTGATCGCTTAGCTTCACATGTTTTTGCACAGAAACTGCAACTGTACCAGATCAAAAATAACCTCGTTCGGCTCACAGACCATGTTTTAAATCCTCAAGGTTCAGAAGTCTTAACCACATGTAGGAAACTGAAATTCGATATTGATTCAATTGATGCTTGAAGGAATATTGATTCCGCGCGGACGCAATCGTTTTTTTACCGAGTTTGCTTTATGTTTGAGAAAAATGCGACACAATGATCCAGGCGCAGCTGTTTTACTTCACTACGGCTTTCGAAATCATGACGACATGACATTTTGGACGATTAATTTACATTGCTTGGAAGTTGGTAGTAATGTTGAAGTCTCTAGCGAAGAAAGCTCAGAAGAGGGAAAGATGGTATGCAAGAAGGGAGTGATATGCGGTGAGACAGCGAAGGGGAAGGATTGAACTGGAGGATCGAAACCTAAAGGAGTGATAGGAAGACAGCGGCTGTCGCGACGCCGGGTGCGGCAAGCCTGGGGCAGGACATGACAGACTACGGCGTGGCTTGCAGCCCGTTGCCGTGATCTTGCTGATGTACGGAGGGGCACGCGCACTGCTTTGCCTGCCACGGTACCTGCAGTCCAACCTCCGTTGCCCCTGATTGCGCCTTTCTGCTGATGGACCACTGCGCCTGGAAGAAGGAGACAACTGCGCTTAAACTTTTTCCACTTTCACATGATGTTGTCCGACACCTGCGCTTATAACCACCTGCGCCTATATTGATTGTATTGCGTTGGTATTGTTAGCAATGACAACTGTGATCAATAAGTGTTAACCTCTATCAAGAAATGCTCATGTAAAGAAAGGAAAGATATTGAAAGGTGCGCCATGCTACTGTGCTCAACTTTTGCTACATAACAAAACATGAGGAAGTGGGCTTCATGCCATAAACACAATCTACGATCCTAAACTACTAAACCTACGGGATGGTTTCCTCGCCTTAGGGGCCGTCGATACTATGAGCCCCCTCGTCCATGCGCGACTGTGTTAGCCGGGGGCGTTCGGCACTTCCAGTCAAAGTCCGCAGAGGGGCGAGGTTCCTGCGCTTTTCCATCCTGGTCATCGTTGCCTGGCGTCCTCGTAGTCCACACTGTGCGCACGTCAGGGTTTGTCCGGGGACGGACAACTGCGCTCTAATACCAGAACAGGAACAGTGGGGAACTCCCAGCCAACTGCGCGATACAGACTGCGTCGTGACATGCGGAGGATGCGAATACAGAATCGACGGACAGAGAGACGGCGTCGGCCTTAATATCGCGACGGAAATGACCAGACGCGGGGACGACGGAACCATTTTAGGCCCGATGCCAGCGCGGGCCAATCCATTGCTGAGTATTTGACGTATAGGACCCAGTGCGGAGCTCTGACGAATTGGCCTTTAACCATATCCTGACATCTGCGCGTGTAGTTTGATATGTAGACCGTAACGTCAGGCACTGCGCACAGAGAGGTCGTACGAGAGTCACGACAGCGGCCTTTTCAGATGAAGAGATGTCTTGCTACAGCTGGGGAGGCCACTGTCTTCACTCAGGCTACGAGAGAAGCAGCGGATTCCATGCGGAGAAAAACAGCAAATGTGGAAGAGAAATGCAAGGAAAAGCAAGAATTGAAATAATCAATGGCAGAAAAGGGGTTTTGGAAGTGATATGATATTCTCATTCGATAGTCAGCTCACTACTCCATTATGCCAGTATTTGACTATGCACTAAAAACATATATCTTGCTTTATGTATAGGTCTGTACTTACTTCTACTACTCTTTTTTTATGTCCAAGGTTGTGGGAATATAAAGAAAACTAGGAATGAACACAATTGGGAAATTTGTAGGACTTGGAAAACCTTCGCTAAAAAGGAGCGTATTCAACCGTTTGATGAACCTCGCCGTGTCTGGTCATATTATGGTGTGGCTACAGAATAGATGCAAAAAATTAATAAAAGGAGTAGCGCATGCGCGAAAAAAACTTGTGCGCAGCGTATGCGCTGCACACGGTCCCACACGGCCTTCAAGGTATGAAGCGCATGCGCTGCACAATGTCGTCAACGTGTTGTTAATAAAACCAGTTTTGCTCAGCCCGTTATCGCGCGCATCACAATGTAGGGAGGGACCACGGAATAGCAGCATCATGTACTCCAGTATTTGGCTCACCATTGAGTGTGTTATACCTCCTTATACCCTTCCTCTCCGGCGCCTGACAGCACCATGTTCCCCATCCCTTTCTCCTCTCCCCCTCTCCTCTGAGGCTGAGTGTCCGCGTTCGGTGTTTTTGTAGCCGTTGTGGGTTGTATCACAATCACGACAGGTTAGAATAATACGCATTAATATAGACCTTACTCTTAAAAACGGACGTTCTTCCTCAGTCTCTCCTACCCCACCTCCCCCTCATTATACCCTCTTCTCCGGCACACGACAGCGCCATGTCTCCCTCTCTTTCCCCTCTCCCCCTTCCCTCCCTCTTTCTCTCTCCCTCCTCCCTTCCAGCCTCCCCTTGCTCCCTTGCCCCTCCCCCCTCCGGTTTCCGGCTGCCACTGCAGCACCATGTAGAATAAGGCTGAGTGTGCTCTATCGTTGTTTATATGGCCGCTGTGGGTGTTATCATCATTACGACCTCAACATCACGAAGTGTTGCCTTTCGTACTCCCTGGTTTTGTTAGCGGTCGGTCCGGATGGACAGAACGACGCACCCACGACATCTCACATGCACACAGCCACACAACACACACACACACACACACACCCCACACAAACACACACCACAAACAACAACAACACCACCTCACACACACACGCACACACACACAGTAACGCGCACACACACCCGCAACACACCACGCGCACACACACACGCGACCACACACGCGCACACGACGACAACACGCACACAGTCACACAGCGCACACACACGCGCAAAACACATTCTCGGACACACACATCCACACACACACGCGCCCACAATCACGGAACGCCAACACAGGCGCACACACCACGCGCAACACACGGCCACCGCGCACACACACTCGCCCAGCGCAGCACAAGTGCCACCACACACACCCACCACACACAACACACACACCACACATCGAAAACCGACACACAAAAGTTCTGGTTTATATAGTGAAGTGATGGCCACTAGTCAACATTAGGAGCTAAGGAGATGAGAGGCAAGTTCACGTCCGTTCCAATGCGATCCTTGTTGCGTTCCAATGTCAGATGCATTGATGAATCGAATGTGTGTTATCCAAGTGACTTCAAATAGAGTGAAAAATCATCCATGGCAAAAGCTCCTTTGTGAACAAAAGCAACTGACTGAACAGCGCAAGAGATGTTCATGCTGTCTATACATATGCACGGAATACGTTTTTAGCTTAAGTTTTCATCGAGTCTCACCGAAACATCCGCTTACAGGCAAATAGCATTCAAACAAGTCTATACCAATTGAAGCGAGGAGCCCCATGATCCGATAAGCAGCCTGATAAGCAACACTATATAAGCCCGATCTTTAGGTAGGGATAATTTAACTGCCACATTAATCGGCCATGGTCGTGGAGTCAGTTGTCCTTCGTCTTATCTTCATTCTGTGCGCCTTCTTCCCGGTGCATGAGGGCATCGATGCTGATATCGTCGAAAGAGCGAAGAAGGGAGATTGGGTCCCAATTCCCAGTGACGAAGAAGAAGCCCTGATCAAAGTGAGTCAGACGACGCTGTTTCTATTCTACATCTAGGTGATGAGAATCAATGAAGTTTTTGCTTCGTGTTGTCGTTTCCAGATAGTTAAAGCTCGAACAGTCTTCCCGGATGGTAAATTTTCCTTCAAGGAAGCAGAAAAGTTCTGCGTCGAAGATGGTGCTCACTTGGCATCTATTCATACGATGGAGGAAGGCCATTTCATTATAGGTCACGATCACTTTTTATGAGCCACTTTAATCAAAAGAGTTTCGATTTCGATCAGTCAAGCAAGCCGGTCTTTCAAGGGGCGGTCATGATGATTTGATTTCATTCAATTACGAAAGGGACGCGTCGCGTACGGGCAAAATAAATTAATCTTCAAGAATACAAGAAATGGTTTGGCAGTCCATCTTCTGCACCTTTTCACCGCTTCGTTCGGCCCCCGGTTTTCGAGAGCAGATGGTTTTCAACATTTACTAGATGAAATAGGATAGTATGTGAGCGAAGAAGAATCCAGAAGCCACCATCAAAATGCGAGATGTTGGGCTATTGCTCCGCTCGTTATCCTCGAGAAGTTATATTGTGTGTGTTGATGTGTGTGATGTGAGTTAGATGTGGGCGCTATCACTAGATACGGTGCGTTGGGATGGCAATGTATTCAAATTGCGTGAAATGTCTCCTTTTTAAAAAACGGGACTAACCGTCAGCCTTGGAGGTAAGCTCCGGGATGAACTGGTGTACAAGAGCACTATTGTAGACCACGTTCATCTCACGACTTCAGAGATTAGGGTTCCACGCGACAGTGAAAAAGATATGTATTAACATGGACATTAGGTGAGTAGTACATAGATTAGCCTAGGAGAGTAGGATAGTACGCTTATCCTACTACCAGTTTTGCTCCGCCCGCTATCGCGCGCATCACACGGCAGGCTTTAGTGAAACTGAAGGACCCATGGAATATCAGCATGAGGCCCTCCATTAGCCACCTCGCTATTGAATGTGTTAGATTTTTTCCAATTTCGCTGAAGTCCATCGAGAATACATAATACATCGAGAATAATAACGTCTGGAGCTGAACTGGCATAATTATCTCACAACTGTAAAGATCCTGCGTTCTTCTTGAATTCGGATAGTTTAGCGGTGAATAGGATTTGCTGTCAGTCTCAAAAAGAAAATGAAATATGCCTGTTTACATAAGTGAGAAGCTAAGGCTTATCATTTATTTACACTCACCATTATTTAGAACCCCGAAAGGATTAGCGGTTTAATGGGTTTGGGCTTTCTTGATAGGAGCGAAAGTTTCATTTGCTGAAGACTTGGAATTCATGCAAAAGACTGCTATAAGTAGGCTGGTCATACAGGGATACAGTGTCTACCACTACAAATAGAATTTGTAAGAAAGGCGCTCAATTGTTAACGCAAGCTGTGTAACGGAATTGACGACTTTTGCAGTCTGGCGCGCCTTATCAGCCTTTATCAGTTGTGACCACCATCCTTCACCTACCAACAATGTGCCCGTCCCATCCCACATAACACTTGTAAGTATGGTTGCTCTGGTGTCAGCGCGAGCTGGGTAATGGAATCGACTTTTGCGTTCGGATGCCCCTTATCAGCCCTTATCTGTTGCTGTCGCTTCCTTTCATGTACCCAATATCCCGGGACCGCCCCACGTAACACTTGTAAGGATAGACGCTCTTTTACCAATATGAACGGCAAAACGAAATTGGCGATGCTCACTTTCTAGCCCCTATTATCAGCTATTATCAGTCGTTATCAGGTCTTATCACATACCACTTGAGTCCCCATCCCACCCCCTATAATATATTTAAGAACCATGGCGCTATCATTGCTGTGACCCGAGCTTTTGTTGTAGAGGTGGGATGGGGACACAAGTGGTACGTGATAGGAATTGATAGCGACTGATAATAGCTGATAAGAGGGCTAGAAAGCGAGCATCGCCATCTGTCGTTCGTATTGGTGCTAGAGCGCCAATACGACGAATGTTATTTGGGGGTGGTCCCGGGACATTGGTAGTACATGAATGAAAGCGATAGCATCTAATAAGGACTAATAAGGGGCGTCAGAATGCGAAAGTCGCCAATTGCGTCACGTAACTCGCGTTGTCATTAGACCGTCCCTACTTACGAATTCTATTTGTAGTGGTATGAGCACATTATGTCGGTGTGACCAGCTTACTTGATAGAAGTCGACTGCCTGAACTCAAACAAGTCTTCAGCAAATGATATGTTTGATTTCTAATGCAATATCAAGAAGCTCAAACTCATTGAACCGCTAATCCTTTCGGGGTTATAAATAATGGTAAGTGTAATGATAAGCATTGATTCCTCACTTAGGTTAATAGGCATATTTCGTTTTCATTTTGAGACTGACAGCAAGAAAATCGTAATCACCGCTAAATTATCTGAATTCAAGAAAAATTCTGGGTGTTTGCAGTTGTGAGATATATACAGAGGGGGGGCAAAAAAAAGACATTTTGCCTATGTCGGACTTCGGCTATTTTCTTCGCAGAGATTGCTGTCGTTGACGGGAGTTCCTCAGCAGAGTATTCCTTAAGTCTTCCTCTATTAGTGTACGCAGGCTCTCCTTCACTGCCCTCACCGTCTTCAGAATATGACGTCATCTGTCACCGTCGTCAGGCTCAAGGAGGTCTACCGTAAGAGCTTCAGCCTGAAGCTCTTACGCAATTTCGTGAATCGATTTAATGTTGGATAGTTTTCTAGAGGCATTAGCTACCACTGTGCAAATCCCCTCGGAACTAGCTTTCCAGTAAGGGTCGTTATGGTACACGATCCTTCGAAGACCCCATTGAGATCGACCAGTGCACCATGTTTCCAGGGCTAATTCTTCTGATGCCCGTGGACTGAAAGTGTCGAGGCGCGCTACGTCATTCTCCGCGTGACACCGCCCGACCCCCCAATCATTCGAGATGACCACTCGTAGATGCCGTTACGAATTACATCGCTACCGGTTCTTTCATTCTGAGTGCACCTCTTATCAAGCCGAATCCGCACCTTCTTATCTCATCGTATCATATCTACAATGGGACCTTACACCCGTCCAACAATTACTCGCTCACTTATCCGATTATAACGCGACGGTAGCACAAATCCAGGTGGTAACCCAGCGATGACGCGCTCCTTTAAGAAGCGCATCCACTCTGCTGGAAATTCCTTCAAAGTAGACTGCAACGAAAGAACGAAGGTCGAAGAAGGAAAATCGCCTAGTGGCGAGACGGTGAATCTCTTGAGTTGCCGGACAGACCCAATCCGGGCATCGAAAATTTGACCCTGAAATCGAGCATGGGCGCAAAGTCGCGAGATCGAGCCACGCGCCACAAACCGCACGAACCGTTAACTAACACGCGCCGTAGTACAATAGGTGGCATGATTTATACTTAGCTGAGAGAGCGTAGAGGATGAAGAGGGAAAGCGATGAGCAGCCCCATCCATGCTCACTTACGGAACCACACTGCAAGCGGTTCCATATCTCCCGGTTCTAGGATTTCCTGTTTCTAACAGTTGGTTTCTCTTCTTTCTGCACTGACGTCACTCATCTCTACCACTCAATGAAGATATGCTTTCCATCGTAAATTCTCCATTTAGGTACGTTTCTGTGTAATGACGCCGGAGCTTTCATAGAATACCTTTTAATGGTAGCCCAGTGGCGAAAAAACGAAGAAATCCGTCAAGAAGAACGTGAAATGAAAACCACGCTCCTTTTCGTCCCTATCCTATGAACAACACAACAACAAACAAACACACAACTAACAGAATCAGCAAGCGATGCGAATAAACAAGACGCAAGGCCTGGTGACAACTACGGCAACACGCTTTAAACGACTACGATTCCAGATTGGCCGCTTCCGTGACTTCAAACATACTCGTCCAATTCACACAACCTAACAACTTGGGCAAACTTCGCTTTTTGGGCAGAGTGCTATTCGAAGTCCGCTCCAGTCAACCAGCGCGACTTATCTCGCTGAAAAGGCCTACCACACTCGCTTCACCCTGGCGCCCATAACACTAGTCATAGATTGGTGCGTATCCCGCCCCACGATCCGTAACTCCCTCTTTATCATACGCGGCCTCAAAGCCCTGCCTTATCCACAATGGTGGCCATCCCGCCGAAAACAAACTCGTAGCGAGCTCGCCCCGAAACAACCAGCTGTGATGGAAGGCGATTGTAGAATAAATAATAAATAAATAATAAAATACGAAAGCGCTGAACAAAGGTGATACAACCACACCTGAGTATCGGTGAACTCACAGTCACGTGAAGCTCAGAAAATCGTATCGTTGAAGAACAATTCTGTTAAAGAGATAAGAAATATGAACGCGAGGAAAGACGCGACTGGGAACACTAAGAATTTTCTTTCTAGACGTTCTGGTCACTACCCGATTGCAGCCACTAATATCTTTCACTACTTGTATGGAGCAGTCAAGTACCTGGCTCATCACTGTAGAGTTATAAATGCACCCCTGCAAAAAAATATATTTTAAACAAATTTTTTTGTTGAAACATTTAAACGACAACATTACAAACAAAAATCAGGAAATCGGGACCCGAACGGTTGCACGTCAACTCCTTCCAACTACACGCATTCTAAGTTAAGTTCTCAGATCCTCGGAACAGACCCTGATAATCCATTTTAGGCCATCCATTAGCTTTCAGTCACTGTAAAAGGTCCTTGAGCGAAACGCATAGCACATCGTTGGATGTCGAGCATTACCGGTCCTTGAAGCCTCCTACAAAAAAACCTCGATCCTCACCGTATTGTCAGCGCGCTACTAAACCTGTATCTTGGACCGTATAATAATTGTACATCATTGTGCAGCTCTCTCTCAAATGACATTTCCCTCGCTATCTCAAGACCTTGTCGTTCGACTGTTCTTCTTCCCACTCACTTTCTTAAGGAGATTTTTGAGTGGATGGCCAAGTAGCAGCCTTTTTACTACCAAAAGGAACATTCTATCCCAAAACTGCCGGCAGACTACCAAAAAATCGAGTTAAGAAGTTCATACTTGAAGCGATCCTGTTTAACTACGAGCAGTCACAAACCTGCTCGATTTCCCTGTATTAATTTGCCTGCTTTTTAGCTTTTATTTATTATTTAAACACCACAAGGGTGTGCCGCGATAGGAAAAGGAAATATGACATGTTGAACAGAAAAAATCCTTGCTATTATCTAGAAACTAAAAGCTAGTACCACAAAGCATTAAAAGAAGCAGAAACAGAAAACCGCACAGTAAACAAAATTATACAATCAAAATGCCAGAACACCCGACTTGCTTCAACCTCAGGTATTTGTACTCAGATGCGCTCACAATAAAGGTAAGAAAGCGGGAAGAAGCGGGCTAATAAAAAATTCCTTAGATGCTAGCGGTTATAACACCCCCCAACCTCTAAGGTGCTACTGAGCAAAATAACCGACAATGTATGATATCCACATCTCAATGTGTAACACTTCGAGTGGCACAACACCGCGCGACGTGCACAATTTTGAGAAGAATTTGGCCAGTGATCTTTAATACCTATTGAAACGATAGGATGCGACTATTCTGTATGCAGCTCTAGATTTAGGCCCACATTCCGGCACCTTACAGAAAACCTGGAAGTTAGTCCTTTGCGCTCGAATTTGAAAAGTGTAGCGCGAGATGTGATCCGAAATGCAGACATAGTAATTACTGCGGCGACTTGCGTACCACTCCGGAACGCAATCTGTGTGGATGGAGTCTTAGCCCCCGTTTACGCCCTCGCTCCGGACAAGTAGACAATCCTAAATTGCCAGCCGCGGGATTCACTATATGTCAACTTCGTGTCCGGCTTGTCCGAATTGGCGACATTCATCCTTGATGCCAACCCGAGTCAGACCTCATACGCTTCAAATTAGATCCTGCATGGCCACGCTTAAAGTGATATATGACCTCTGTTGCCCACTCACTAACTTCCTTACAATAGTATTATATACTTCGATTATACTTTCTCGCATGATCCTTTTATTTGCTAGTCAACAAAATTATAGAGTAACTAATTATTTGATTAGTAAATATCCTTCCCATTAGCCCACTCCCACTTCACTTTTACCGTCCTTCTACTTACAATATTTCGTAGGGCGGCGTCCCGCATGCAGAACCTGCAAAGGACAGCCACTAATGGATAAAGTTTCTACAGCTCGTCATTATTTGTATCCGGTATTGATATTCGGCCTCTAAATTATAACACTGTACCTTATAGAGGGCCAACCCTTACACCCGGTTTAAAAACATTGGCAGTTGCCCTCCATAACATTACTCACGACTATACTATCTAACTGAGTGAACTCGCGAAAGGCGCGTCATATAACATTCAAGCATGAACTCTGTAATTAATAAGGATTACCAGCCAGTATCCGTATACAAATCGAAAAATACCTGGAAAACCCATTTATTGAGGGTTTGCATGCGCAATCCAAGAAGTTTGCTGAAAGAAGAGTCGGTCAACGTAGCACCATTCGTCACAGATATAATACTACTAGACTAGGGTACATTGTACCCGTGGTCGTAGCCCAACGGTCTTAGTAAAGAATGAATAGTATGAAGCGCCTTTCCGCATTCTACTATCGATATGGAGCGTCTTCAGCAAATCCACTTTAATCAGATAGGGCCCCCCCCCGAACACATTTTTACCCTTTACCCTAATATCCATAGCCGACTAAACAAGTGGATGAGGACTAGTTTTTCCGTCGGAAAGCGATCGGACATCGGGGTTCGCTGAATAATGACTAGTGCCCAATTAGGTTTCAATTAGCTACATATTACTGTCCAGCTACTTGGGTATGCCCGTGCACGCAGCACACATCGCTTGCAAGGAATAAGTAATCCCCACTAAGTAACCGACATCCCAAGTAGACTCGTCAATATATCAACGCAATTAGCGTTGGCTATGTCTCCAGCTTTCTCCAATGAGTTATGGTTGTGCAGTTCATGATACTGTTGGATAAACATTCTTTTTCATTATGATGAACTCGTACTCACGTGATTAGTGCCCTGCCTCCAATAAATTTGAACATCTATAAAATTTTCTATCCGTATACCGAATTATAGGATTTTTTTGCGACCATAACACCACTAAGTAGTATATAGGTGCAACCTTAAAGAAATTCCGCGTCTCACAGAGGAGAAAGCTCCAATAAACCAGCTGTAAATCTCCGCTTGGCGCCTACTACTGAGCTTCATTCTAATACCGACCCGAGATCTGTTTTGAAGGTTTCTTACAACTGAGGAACCGTGCGTGCCTAAGCTCTATTCAATCTATGGAAATCCATTAGGCTTACCTATTCTTCGTTTTTTAAGCCACAGGTGCATTCCTGCCAAACTTTATTGTATGCATTCTATTATGTATTACACAGAACCAACTTCTGAACCTAACTATTCTAAAACGAGATATAAATAGGATTCTGTCGAGGCTATCGTCAATTGTTACCACCTATCTACCTCCACTCCTTTTCGCTTGTCAAGTTTGAATTTTTCAAAGACTTTCTGTGATACACCCGAGAAGGTCTATCTCTATGTGGGACAGTTGACTGACGATCGCTATTGAAACTTCGTGGAAGCGGATAATGACTTTCGCCTTTCACATAAATTAGGTCTCCAACGAACGGACGCCTGGTATTTGACAAGCGAAACTTCCTTAATGCTGCCTCTCGACCTCCCATCAGCACACTTTGCATATAATTCGGTCATTTATAATTATCATATGCATCACAACTATATTCGACTCCTGCCATTTTTTACTAAAGTTCAGGTAGCCAACGAGCGAAGGGGTCTTGTTAGCAGATACGGTACGTAAACTCAGATTTGTCCTCCTGGAACATTCTAATGTTGCCATGTACTAACGGATTTTAAACTATTTTGAGACACCTAATTGGAATATGTGATTCAACTAGAGATGCTAGAATAAGCCTCGCTAACGGATAGCAGCTAACGATAGCGGCGGGGGGGGGCGGTAGGAAAGAGCCTGTACAATGTAAAGACTTATATCGGATTAGAATGATAAACAAAAACACGTCACTAGCGCAAATCTTCTATATACCAACTTCACTCAATTCGGCGTAGTAACTTATGAAAATTGTCCCACCTTCAGGGGAAGCCAGCAGGTTGCGCGCTCAAAAAGAGACATCTTCTCGCCGAGATGAACCTTTCTGTCCTTACGACCCTCAATTGATCGCTCGAAGTAACGTGAGGCCATTCATGAGTTCCCCAGCACTCACAGATAGGGAAATGAACCTCCACTTCTATGAGGCTTTCCGAGCGAATATTTCAAACGTTGCCCTTTACCCCGCACATTGAATGGCTCAGCTAAAGCACAAGACAGTTAGCTTTATAAAAGACTATTAAAGGCTTTTGCAATGCGGCGGCCGAATTCATTGGCCGATACTGCGCTTATTACCTTCAATCCAAACGGGACTAATTCTATAAAAATCTTAGCTCTATCAATTACTTCAGAGTCCTAAATTCGCAAATAATACATAGGTCATCGATAAAAAGATTTCCTTCTGAGCTGTGCTATATATGGAGAACAAAAAGAGGAGGATGGACATCACCACACTCACTGAAGCACATCTGTCGCATATTTCGCCTCACGTATGGGAAGCGAAGACGATTAATTCCACTGCTTACTTGTGGCCAACAAGTTGTATTATGTGGAGTTAACCGCAGCGACGACGCTTCCATATCCTTGTTCCAGTCCTCTAACGAATTCGAAATCTCTTAGCACTTCTTAATACTTACCGTCTCTTCGATTAAAGCACTCCATTTCTCAACGGAACAACATTTGAATGATGGTAACCTTTGTTATTCTAGCCTTCCTCTCGGCTAAACTGCAAACAGAATCAGCTTTGTCTCTCCTAACCAGAAGGTCTTTCAGACATGAGCCCTTTTTGGAAACGGTTTATTTGCAATAAGGGGCACATGCATGAATCAAAACAAGCCCATTTTATCTGGAACGCCCTCTGTATGCCAAAAAAAGTAGGAGAAAATTTGCTTCAGAAATCGAGTTCACACCTTACAACGTTCCTTTATATCTACCTTCGTATGATTTAAGTGGACCGCACTAATAGAAGTTTACTCAAACCTTGAACGTGAGAAAACACAAATTAGCCAATACAAAACAGTATATAATCATTTTCAAACTCCAAGAACGTTCTCCACCAGCCACGCTCCTTCGCCACACTCACCTCACACCACCCACCCCCACCCGAGCACTACCCGCACGCAGCACTCGCACCAGCCGACTACATGACCGCACTACGTCAGCACCCGCCCTCGAGCACCAATCTCTCCCCCTTCCTCCCCCCACCCACGCTCACTTCGCATTCTTCCGCCTTAACCCACACTCTCTCACATCGCATCGTCCGAACGCGATCACACCTAACCAGCCCGACTCCTCATCACAAACACACACTCTCCACCACTATTCTCCACTCACTTCAGCACTCACCCCATCACTTCTCACACCCCTCCACCACATCCCTTACACACGCACTAAATACAAGCAGTGTGGTTAAAACACAATGAAGTATTCTGAAATCACCAAATCACCCCCTGACTAGCATCTAAACGAACGCTTTTATTATGCTCGGATAAAGTGAAAGTTGACAGCTTCTCGGCAAGAACACCCACATCCATTCTCCTCTGAAGGGCAGATGGCCGACGTTGAAGAAACACCGTCCATTTGATGCGGCACTTCTGACCAGGGCCATCCAAGCATACGAGCCCATGAATCGCAATCGGAGTAAAGCCAAACGATGCCCTCATGGGCGACTCGCGGTGAATGTAACTACACGACACCAAACCGTGCCGCTTGACTGTCATCTTCAAGCTGTCTCCAAGTAGTCGAAGCCGTGCATGCGACTGACTATGGGCAACCCAGCCTCCCAATTTGAATTTGGCCGAACTCTTGATCTTCCTAAAAACTCACGCGGCCTAATATACGTATAGTCAAGCCGCTACAAATCTGAACGTATCCATACTTTATTGAGGAAGGCGGCGATATGCCTATTTTATAGCCTCTCGCCACCAACTCGGCGCCGCTTACACCCATTAACAATGTCCCTCCACAATTCTGGGTACAAGACTAAACAAAAGGTATATGACCCTGATGAAGAAGCATACTAATTATTTATCGCTGCAAAAACATTTGAGTCATTGTAAACATGCCTACATGAAATGCAAAATTTGCTCATCACCGGACCCTGATCCCATCACCACCCAACTCTACCTTTTTGACACTTTCAACAGACGCTACGAAACTGGCGCATACGTAGCTCCATGCATGCCTTTATCATGCGAAAAAATAACACGTTTCAAAAAGGGCTCCATAGTCCTGAAAGCATCTTATCTGAGAGGAGTGATGAGCGGGTTATTGTGAATACCATCATTTATCCATAATGTTACCAATAATCAAATTGTCGCAGGCGGGTAGGGTGGTAGTAAGCGTTGACTGCACCCCCTGACAACCGGCCTCTTAAATATAGGCATGCAGTTAAAATTAACGATAAAATTTCTATTCACTTTATCGACTCTCCTCTCATGAACGTTCACGAATTAGGAACTGAAAAAGCCATGGAAATTCTATTTAGTATACAGGAACAACTTCCACTGCTATTCACCGTTGCATAAGGGCTAGCGCGCATTTCTTTATGAGAGTTATCAAATATCTCTAAAGGTTATGCCTATCGGACCGCCTTCATGGATAACAAAATAAGCAATAAGAAGATAAAAATCACTCTCGACATTCTCTCCTTTCAGTTCGAGGGTACTCTCAATTTGCATCCTACGCAATCTTTCAAGTCAAGGTAGGGGTACAACTACTACTTTACGTGATAAGTGGTGCGCACCAGATGCTAAATTCTGTCGAGTGTTGTACTTACCTTCTATCGTATTACATATTTCATCTCGCCGAACCCGCAACAGTTCCCGACCAAACCTCGAAAAGCGCAGTTAAAAGTATAGTGTCCGAGGAGCCCTAACACCTGGCGTTGATGAGCTCCGTGTTCTTTTCACATACGCCAATCCTCTTTTTGTGAAACGCATGCATGGAAACCACCGGATTAGTGCACTTCCGAAGAACACATCAGTGTGTGTAAGAAAAAACGAAGCATTCCTACGATCAAGGCACTTAAGTAACTGCGAAACTTAACATGCTTCATGATAACATGCGCACATGCGACTTATTCTGGCTGTTAACTCCTCAAACATCAATCTACCTGTATCAAAGTCATCACTCACACACACATCTTCTAACCAACATTTGTTGTTTATGTCGAGTTGTTTACTTTTATTAATATTGATCTATTCAAAGAGGGAAACTAACGGCAAAGAAAGAAGCGCCTCAAGTATTACCACCCCTCATGGGTGAGACTGCTCCCTGAACTGTTCTTTGGGAAGCATCACCATTTAACAGCTGCTACACTACCTCTATCTGTTCATGTTTAATATACATTTATCTCTTCAAATCGCCTACGGAAATCTCACGACTGGGCACTAGTTAATCACGTTTAATCTTATTGAGCAACTCTAAAGAATGGTTTAACCCGAACCTGTACCTCCACTGTCGTTCTGTAAAATGGAGATGATAGGTAGATCGTTCAACAGTCTACTGCACCACGCTATAACACCAAAACAAGTCTCCCCCCACCCTTCCTCCATATCAGCATCATCAAACTCTTCAAAGTGTCACCTATGCCTACCGTCAATGTGACCTCAACTCACATCGCTTTCTAGATTTAATTCGATATTCATCACAAAACCTTTGCAATTTAGCAATATCAGGGGGGGGGCCAAAAAAAAACAACATTTGACCCTCCACTTCTCAAATGGATTTAAGCACATCTTCTCAACTCAACCCGAACGGTTCCACTTATTTTTAAAGATCGCATCCATTTATCAAGAAATCTTCATAGCTGGCCACCACACACTGACGCATCATAAAAATAGCCCTACGGAGCAAATGGTGCACTGTTCGAGACAATAGGGTCTCGAGGATACG